>JBBUKS010301418.1:0-20726 GCA_038050645.1 Hedychium gardnerianum
CCACGTTGCCTGTCGCCCACGATCGCTCACATAGGGGTGTGCAGGATATCAAAACTGTATATATATATATATATATAAATATAATTTTGTTATCATGTATAATCATGAACATCTGCTGAGGTGACTATCTGTACATCATTAATCAAAATATATGTGATAATGATCAGTGATCAGAATTACGTCATCTCAAAAGGTGTATATGGTTGTACAAGATAAAGTGGGTAGGTTATATATATATATATATATATATATTATTATTATTTAAAAAAAAAGGAAAAGAAAAAGGAAAGTAAAGGAGAGATGGGTAGGTAGGTCCAAATCTTGTTTAGTCTTTAGGGACTTCATTTTACCAAACCTTATCTTTTTATCTCTTTGAAGTGGGGAAGACTTTAGATATAGTAGACAACAAAGAATGACGTCATGCCATCATAGTTATCCTTCAATGATCCAATTAATCCCCATTCTTCCATCTAATCATTTTGTCCTTTAAACCTAATTGCACTTGTGATTCAAAGATGATGGGGGAGGTGGTAACACATCGACCAAGTCTTCAATTAAGACTTTATTAAATTGTCAAAGGAGGGAATTAATTATTAATCAAGTAGAAGAATGACAAACTAGAATGAAGCATATCATGAGGTTATTTTACTTCTAAATGGGAGTCCAGGATATCTCTCTTTTGGACCCATTCCATCCACAATACTTAGTTTAGTCCTCGATATATATATATATATATATATAAATGCTTGCCCAATAAAATGAGTTTCTTGTTTTATTTGAGAACCGTGGTTAGAAGAAAATTTTGATCACTAGTAATCTTTAAAAAAGATGGATTAGTTATTAGATTCTCCACGCATCCGTGCTCTACATTGCATTTATATATATATATATATATATATATAAAGGAAACCAATGGAGTTTTGACAAGAAATTGTGATTGATTCTAACTATACTAAATTTGATGTTTTGTTTTTTTAAAATTTCCTTCTTTTTTCGGCCAATATCCACATGTTTAAATAAATTTCGAGGAAAAAAACTATGTGCCACTGATATTATTCTTTGAAATGTAATATAAATCTAGTTGTTTAGTATTATATTGAGCAATAATGTCTCTTGTCACTTGAATTTAATCCCTTGTTTGATGGATGAAATGGTGGTGGAAATTAAGAATAGGACTACCTCGCTAGGTCCTTGAAATGAAGACAAACACTTAGCTTGTAAACAAAAACAATGTATCATTAGGGGAAACGAATTAATTATATTCACATGATCATAGTTAAGGCATTCAACTTTTCCTACTTAAATATTGCACTCACATTATTCTTCATATTTATATCTATACATCTCCTCAACTTTAAAGCACTTGTTTTTTCTTCAAAAGTTAAAATAATGCATCTTCAAAAGTTAAAAATCAACTCCTTCAACATGAAGGAAAAAAAAAATTGACGTTCCACGCGATATAGATCAAGTTATAGTTATTAGCTGTTGACTTCACGCATGATGCTTGTCTGAGTCATATTCAAAAAAAATAATAATAATAATGAAAATCACTGCGCAAGGCCATTATTTTCATTAATTAAAACAGCAAATCACAGCAATTACAAAAGAACTAAAACTCCATCAATTAGTCTTCACAGCTTCTGATCACGTAAGGTAAGAGACTTAAATCTGTTTAGAAATCCAAAATAAAAACGAAAAAAGCAATTTATATACACAATTGAGAGTATATAAATCCTATTAGAATGCATGTATAATACTCATGCTCTGGCAATAAGATCAATGAGGCTACCATATGAATCAATCAAGTACCAAATCTTAATCAAGTTCAACCGTAGAATCCATAGCTCGTCCAGTCGTCGAAATCATCGAAGTGCCGCGACACGACAGAGGAGATCTCGGTGGTGTTGTGATCAGTGCTAAGGCCAGTATCCTGCGAAGGGCAGCCCAAGGATTGGTTCGAGCACTGCTCCATCTTGCAGTGCTTCTTAATCATGGCACTGGATGTTGCAGCTTCCTGATCATCGTAATTGCTCCCAGCAGTCAGAGCCCTGAGCATTGCCTCGTCATGGTGCAAGCAGCTCGACTGTTCACGAGGAGGAAGAGGAATGTTTGAGATCGCCATCTGTTGCTGCTGCTGGTGCTGCTGGTTCTGATCAAAACCTTTGAAGTCAAAAATTCCTGCTGCCTGATCTTGAATATCGAGGAAGCTGCTTGAGCCAGGCATGCCGATCATGCTGGCATACTCAAGGTAGCTGGGGAGATCCATTAGGGGAGGCAAAGTGGTAGACTGCACGATCTCATCCGGTGTAGAGTTTTTCTTAAGCACAGCCGCCCCTAAATTCTTGTGGATCACCCTGCACACAACCCACTCATCCTGCAATTAATCAATCGCAACATAATTCAGAAACTTTCAAGTTGAGATCAAAGGATAGGATTAAGATTATGGATTATGGATTAATTAATTTACAAGCTAAGTAAATCATACTGTACCTTTGCAGATTTAGGGAGACCAGGGAGGGAATTCTTGCCTTCGAGCCTGAACTCATGCATGACCCAATTGGTCTTCTCGCCCTTGGGAGCTCTTCCTTTGTAGAAAACAAGAGTCTTCTTCATGGCGACGAGGATCCCCTTGCCTCTGTAAATCTCCTTATCCTTTCCTGTGGCTTTCCAGTAGCCAGCTTTGGTAGCCCGGTTGGTTCTCATCCCGGTAGGGTATTTCCTATCCCTGTGACAGTAGAAGTACATCTCCTTCTCCCCCATCTTCGCCTTGCCTGAGTGCACCCCAATCCATCAAACCAGGATTAAATTAAACAATCTATCGACAAGTTAATTAAACACTAAAACTGAAAACAAAATTCAGATAATTTTCCCTTACTTGGAAGATCCCAAGGCTCGCACTTGTTGAGGTCCACCTCCCCCATGGCTCTCGCAGTGAAGCCATGGTCGAGGATCTTCGGAGTGAGGTAGTGGGTGGCGATCTCTTCGTCCGTGGGGTGGAATCTGAAGCCAGGGGGTAAATCCATGCGCTCATCCTCCATTGTAGTTGCACCTCAACAAGATTTCAGGTCGAGCTTGATGAGAATTATTAAGAAAGAAGAGAAGAGAGGGAAGAGGAAGAGTTAAATAGAATCAGGAAGCTAGCAGTGACAATACAATACAGATATCCTTGTTGCCCAAGCCACTTGCAAGAGAAGCCTCCATGGTGATGGAGAGGCTGTCCCACAACTAGATAGATAGATAGCTAGCTAGCCAGCCAGCCATTTCTTTAATATAATGTTGCTGTCAATTCCCATAATTAATATTCTTTTTCCTCCACCTTATTTAATAAAAACACTGTGCTTAATTTGTTTTCATCCTCATTCCTAGCTCTCCAAAGTTAAATTAAACCCAACCTCTCGATTAACCTTTCATTTTCGCATTATCGCCATTAACAGGCTTTCAGGAATATGCACTAGCTACTGCTAGTTGACAAAGAGGTCGCCAGAAAAGATGCTGTGGACCATGGCTTTCCAACGCCTTTCTTGTGAAGGTAATTCTGTGAACTGTTTCAGAAATTTACTTCTTCGCTGTGCGATAAGGTGGAAAGAGAGACTCATGCACGACTGGTTACATGCAGCTGAACCTAATTAATAGTTGGCCATTATATTTATTAATGGAAACTGAAGAATTCTGAGTCTCCTGCGTGCCAAAACGTTAGGCTTGTCAAATTTGGACATGGATAGTAGAGTTCAAAGCAAAGATAAGGATGTGTTTCTTTTCTTCTTTTTTTTTCTTTTTTTTTAATATTTATTAATAATGTTTTAAAAAAAAAAAAAAAAAAAAAAAAAAAGAGGCCCGGAAATGGGTCCATGCTGAGGTAGAGGATATTGTAGGGCTGATATCAGCCTTTTTCCCGAGTTCATTATTTTATAAAATATAAATATTATAAATAAAAAGCAAGTAGAATTTCGCTGGATCCACCATATTCTAATTCTATGGCCAGGAACTAGCCACGTGCCTATACAGATCCTTTTCACATCGACCCATTAATTAAGTATTGAGGAAGCGGAAGAAGAAGAAGAGAGTGATTTTACTTAAAAGGCAATGGACCAGGTCTGGCTTCAATCACACCTCTGATGAATCGGCAAAGCCGTGTGGGGACCACATATAAATAAATAATTAATTAGGTTTAAGATAATTTTACTAAAAAGCTATAAATTAATTTACGGTAAAATTTATTTTTTGAACAGTTAGAAATTGGTTAAATGCTTTTAAATAAATTAATTAGTGGTGAGGTGGAGATGACGGGGACGGAGACCGAGTTGCCTAACAAAACAATACTCATGGCCAACGTTGACTACGAACTCCATGCTGACTCATCCTGACGTCATCCGGTGCCACCGGCGGTCGCCACTGCCTTTTCCCACCGACCTTTTTTTTTAAAATTTTATTTTTTAAAAACATATATTTAATATTCAATGTTTCCTGACTTCGAAGAACAAATTTCACTGCAAGTTGTGAATAAAAACCAAACAATTAATTGATTAATTATGGACCGGGATTGCTTTGCTTGCAATCGAGTGACGCAAATTTCTGGAGGAAATGGCGGCGCGACAGTTGCGCGTGGCGTCGAACGCACGGCGGTGGGCGGCGGCACTGTGGTGAGATGCCCGGCACGCCGCCGTCCTCGCTGGCGACGATGAGCTCGCACATGGCTGGAAGTGAGAGATTAATTCATTTCACTATAATCAACCGATTTATAGTTTAATTGAGTGATTTGGGTAATTAATTAGGATTAGAATTGATTCGAAAAACGTTGGCATATTAGAAAATATTAAAAAAAAATATGCTAATATGCAGTTATCAAATATTTTTAAAAAATATATAGATAAATTCAAAGAACTCAAAAGTATTCAAATTTTTATGAATTCAAAAGTCTTTGGGATTATAAAACACTTAGTCAAAAATATTTAAATTTGAAGTATTTTAGACTACAAGTCTTTTTTATTAAAAAATAATTATTTCAAAAGAAGAGGCTCATCAAATAATATTGGCTAAAAATGCTTATGAACAGATTGTTCTTCGGTGTTTTGATTCAAACAGTAGCAAGTAGAAGGGCAGAGAATAAACATAGCATTTGATAAATATAAAAAATATAGGAATTGAGTAAAGTTGGAAAAACGCTGAAAAACAAATAAAGAGGTTTCGATGAAACTAGGGATCATAGTTTCAATCATGATGCTAATTTTAAACAATTAATTAAAATGTCAATTCTTGTGACCCTAAACTAGATTAGTAGGACATATTAAATCTTAATCGGTGGGATCATAGAATGACACGTGGCGACCGCGTGCTGCGGGATTAATTGACAGCTAAACGCTTGTCAGACAAGTCTGAGGCATGTGTTTGGGGATTTAAGTATAAGTTTTCTGAGGCTTGAAATTAATTAATCAAATTTGAGTTTTTAATTATTTGATTTGATTTGATTAAATCATTGGGTGGAGTTGGAACGATTCGCGGAATTCGGGGCGAAGGGAATCTAGCTCACGCGTCGAGAGTATATGCCTAATTGTTTTTTTAAAAGTTTGTAGAAAGTTCATTTTACTCCTCAAAATTTATATAATTTTTAGCATGAAATTTATTCTCGCCAAATTTCCCCTCAAGAGTTTAGCACACAATTTCTTGTAAATGTGGTTGCTCAATTGATTGATCACTCGATCATTCATTTATACATATCGACGGATCACATGTGTATTTTTAAGGCAATATATATACCTGAATATTATGGCGATCCATGGATGCCGGATTACATGCAACTACATCAATAATTGATGTCTGATTCATGCAGTCTTATCTTCATATATCATTTCATGGAACACACCATGGATAAGAGTTGCTTCTCGATCGATCAATTAGCCATGCACGCATCATTTAAATATGAACATTATGGTGAAATATATATAATTGATGCCTCCATTAAATTTAGCTGCATGCATTGCAGTAAGTAATTGTTAGGTTGAGTTAGATCAGTAACTGCTGCACGAGGTTGAATTATATCCTTTAACTGTTCATATATTTAACATGGTTAATTACGACTCCAATGATAAAGACAAGAAAGTCGGTACCACTTTAAATGCATGCCTGACACGCGCATGCAATGGGACGAGCCGAAAGAAGAAGAAGTAGTTCAGTGTTCATCTTCCAGTCAGGCAGTGCATTGCACTTGGAAACAAGGGACCAGCAGCGGCAGCATATATACACGTGCTCGAATATTCATGCATGAATGAGAATAATGATTGGATAATTATATACAAATTGAAGGATCCGCGTGATAGACGGGAGAGTAAACAAAACATGTGATCAGCAAATTCACTTGTATTCACATGAATGATAGTTTGTGTGAATAAATAGCGTCATAAAAGTGAAATAAAATTACAGCACTACAATGAACAATGAGCTAAAAAAGATTCATATGGAGATCTCCTGTTCATTGCATTCCCCAAATGATGGTGATAGAAGCTCCACAAAATCCTTTCAGACAGCATGTAGAGATACCATTCCCTGTAAGTTACGACTAATGAAGCTGGTTAACACATTCTAAGAATGACGATGACAAACATTCTGGAGATGCCAATTGTTCTGGTTTAGATACTTTTCTTGACCAGAGACATTCATGGGGTAGATAAAATTTAAAGAAAAATAAGTAATAAAAACATTGGCACATGGGCTGCATTTAAATCAATATCCTTTTGATGGCAAATTACTAAATGAGAATTGGACCCCATGCACTAGTCACTATTCGGACTAACTAGATTAATCTTCGTAATTTACCTCCTCCGTATTGATTCTGGGATGGACTGACGGAAACGTTGGGAACAAGCATTTCACTTTTTATCATCGCTAAATGATAATTGGAAAATGGCCTGAATGCACATAGAACAGTAGACAACAGTCATGCTTGTTGCATTCAATTCTCACACAGCTAGTGAAAATATTTTACATTCTAGAAAAGCAAAAACCTTAGGGCATCTCCGATACGACACAAGGTTTTTGAAGAGATTTGTAAAACTAAAAATCTGAACAAAAAACCTTAAACCATTGTATACATGAGGTTTGAGGTTTCTAGTTCAAGAGCAATAATGAAAACTCAAACCGCTTTTTTCTCTTGGAGATGAAGCTCGTAATTAATGTATTTGATTGTTTCAATACAATTTAAAATAAATTATTTTATCGTTAATTATTTTATGAATGAATGATTAGTAATGATCAGAGTTTATCCATTCTTTGTTTTATATATAAATTTACATTTTCAATAAAATTATTAACAAATTATTATTTTAAAAATAAATACATATACAAAGTGTCTATAATTAATTAAAGTTCACAAGTTAATTAAATATTAAATGAAAATTATAAATTAAATTAAATTAAAATCATAAGTTAATTAATATATTAATTAAAAATTATAAATAAAATAAAATAAAAATCATAATTAATTAAAATATTAAATGAAAATTATATAGAGTTATTAAATGGGAAAATAATAAATAAAAATATGTGATTTGTAATGTAGGGTCCAAAAAAATTATAAAAAGTTTTTTTTAATTGTAGAGGTAGTAGTAGGTTTCTATATTTTTGATGTGAGGAACTAACAAAAACTCAGTTAGAGCTCTAACCATTAGAGATGTCTTGATAGGTTTTTATATTTTTGACGTGGCATTGAGGTGGCAAATTGGAAACTACAAAAAAGCTCATATAGAGTTTTAACCATGGGAGATGCCCTTATGTTGGTGCATTAACTCATACCAGAAAACAGAAAAAATTAACGATGGCCATGCTAAGGATTTCAGTACATATTTAAACTTAAGTCCATGCATGTGGGCTCACCTCTGTATCAAGTTGAGAGGACTATTTATATAACAATATCAAGTTCAACTTGACCAATTACACTGTATGATCCAAACATAGCACCCAATGACTAAAATACCTCATGTAGGACTAGACTTTTATATTCTAACACTTGCAGGTGGGCTCTTGATGGGTTTGAACTCAGTCATATTGAAGTTAAAAGACTACGAGGAGTTCACTTAAACAGTTTTTTTTTTGTCAGGAAACATCATAAATCAAAACTAACATCACATATGAATATGGCCCAACATTGGAAAACCAAAAAGAAGAGGTTTTCAATGAAGTAGAGATGATTAATTTTATCACTATAGATCCTAGGGGAAGATTGAAATGCAACACTTGAACCTGGTGAAAGACTCAACTGCATAGGAAACCTTAGGGCATCTAGGGTCAACATGTGATGCCTCAAGAGCCAAGATAGGTAGGTATCTCTACAAACGGAGCAATCACCAACATCCGTCAACTACCTCATTTTACCAACTAGACTATCAGGAGCGCACGAGCAATTTCCTATCTCATATTTGGGTTTTCAATTGGGAAATCACAGGCCGAAGTAAAAATATTGGAGAACAATAGTAGATAAAGTGGCAAGGCAACTGTAACCATGGAAAAAATATATATACCTTAAAATTGGAGGAAGGTAAACACTAGCTAATAGTGTTTTAGTCATTTCATGGTATATAAACTTCACAATGAAAACAACAAAGATTCAAAAACTGGTTTCCTGTTCAATTTGTGCCAAAACAAAAAATCATTAGGAGTTGGGTAGCATAAACTAACAAAGATAGTCGAGTTTTAGTTTGTAGTTTGGTGGTGGAAATTGTTGGTGACTAAAAAGGGGGAAACAAACTGGCATGGTCTGAAATGATCCAATGGACGTTAGTTGAACAACAGTAAATGACGCAGTTAAAGCTAAACAAGCAGTAGTCTGTCTTGTGGAAAGACGATGAAATTAAGGGATATTTTCTGCCAAAGCAATAAAAAGGGAAGATGGTGATTATAAGACTATAAGTTTCTGGCTGATAGATGGAGTAAAGAAATTTTATTATGCAATGACTTGCTGCAGGTTTTCAGAAAATGCAGATCTCATGTCTGGACAGTGTCGCAAATTAAAATATCGCAAATTGAAAACCAGTTGGTCATCAATAGCTTGAAAAATGCCTTCTTGATATTTACCAGAATTCTAAGGAATAAATGTCAACTTAGGAGTGTGACATTGTCAACCTACATTACATCATGAGAGCTCCATGGTGAGCTTGAATTTAGAAGAGTATCACCATGCTGATAATGGTGCAAAGCTTTATTTTCTAAGAAGTTCATTTTTTTTTTAAAAAAAACTGTGCTTTAGAATTATTTCAGTAACAATCTAAGCATGCAAGTTGGTGATAAAACAGCCTCTAGGATAAAGAGCAGTCCCATAAACAGTGTGTTTAGACTAATTTACTATTAGTTGGTTCCTGACTATTAAAATAAGTCTATCTTCCCATTAGTTGTTAATATCTTCCTGATAATAAATTGACAACTTACCTAAATGGACTATTTTCTTTGGAGGTAGGGAAATCAAACTCAAAATATCTAGGAATGTCTGAATAACTACTACTTTGGGATCACTTATTCATATAAAATTACCCAGGGTAAATCAAAATGATATAGTGGTGATAAAAGCTAGATTTTCAAGAGAATTAATAAAAATAAAGAAGCTTTCAGAAATGATTTCAGTAGTATGGCACAGTTTCTGTCCCTGAAATACAAATTGGCTTTGAATTACAACAAAATATGACAAATATCCCAGTGTTAAGTGTGAAAATTCACCCAAATAAGCTCAGTCAAAAATTTATAGAATACAGGCTATGAATACAATGGCATAGCAGCTTAACTTAGATCCTTAATCCACACAATGATTAAGCACTGGACATTTGGTATTGCAAACAATCCCCCCCCCCCCCTTTTCTTTTTTACCTTCCCTGAGTTGAATCATAGTCTCATAGTAAAATAGTCAATTCAACTCAATGTATTATAACATTTATGCGATTCATAACCAAAGTAGCTCAGACTCAACTGAAGGAGAAACCAATCAAAGACATGACAGGTATTAAATTGGCTCAAAGCACCTGGCCACTCAAAATTCAATTAAGATGCTTTAAATCTCACAAGAATATATCTTAAAATAATTTCTAGCAAAAGCACAACTATATGCGCAACGTCCAAAAGATATGATTATAGAGAAAGGGAAAAGAGAAGAAAAATCCAACTAACCTTTATGCCCGGAAGGACTTCCCATAAAGATCATCTTATGTTAAAAAACTGTAAAGGAACAAACTTGAGCCAGAAACAACAGCACCCCGTGATTTCCCTAATCCGCGCCGTTGAAACAAAGGAACAGAATGCCCGAACGAGCGCATGGTAGCCAACGAAGAGACGAAGTCAAGAACGAAAATGAAGGGATCCATCTCACCGGTGAAACATTTAATGACATTAGGAGGGAGAACATGAGCTTCTGATCAAACCTGCGTCGAGAGTCCGGAGGTACCGCTGCTGTCGACGACGTAAAGCATCTCGGCTTTGTTTCTAGTGTAGCCATTCGCCGTACCGGGAGGCGCTGCCAGAGACAGGCTCACGTCCGACACCAAGGAGCCGCTGAAGAACTGTCATTGCCGGCGATCTTGCGACCGATCTTGCTCCGACGAAGCGTAAGATCTAGACTAGCAGCATAAATGGGCCGGGCCTCGTTAACTGGCTATAATTGAGCGCAGGAGAGTAATGGGCCCATTTTCCGTTGGACATGATTAACTAATGTCCTTGAATTCATTTTCCAATATATTTGCTGACATTTTAAAATGAAACACATATTTAATAAATCATAAATCAATTTAATTAATTAGAAGTATTTAAGTTCAAAAATTTTGATAATAAAATAGAGATAACAAAAACGAAGCCAAGACTATTTCTATGCTCAAGAATGAAAACTAACAATTTGTCACGTGATACCAAAATGGTCAACATGTTTGACAACTCTCAGTTGAAGTTATTGACCGCATAATTTCTTGTTTTTTTTATGGAATTCTACCAATGTTTAGAACCAACATTTTGACTACTAATTCAATTAATTAGATTGGTAGGTAGAGGGAAAAAAAATGTCATAGACTAAAAACACTACACACACAAAAAATATATATATATAAGAATTTCATATATATTTAAAAGCTACGGGGAAATTTTATCTTTGAAATAGAAAGTATGAGTGGCTTAATAGTTAATACTATTATATATATCCCCAAAAGTATAACTTAAATTAAATTGCGCTACATAAATCACGGAAATTTCAACCTATGACAAAATTAAACATGAGAGTAGTAATATGTGGAAATTAAATAGGCAAGACGGCTCCATATGATTTAATTAATTAATTAATCATTTAGTCAACTAATTAATTACGGTCTAAGTTGGAAATGACTCATGAATATTTAAACATAAGTACATGCTAGAGTACACATGGAAATGAGCCGTCAGCAACAACAAAAAATTGAATCCTAGCTTACGTTATTCAACTATAAATAAAATTTGAAATGAAATTTTGGAAAACTTAGAAATTCAGCGCCAATGAAGGCTTTGCTGGGTTGCCAGGAAAGCTCGTTGGAAGTCGGCCGCCGCCCGCCCGCCATCCTCCGCCAAAATCTAGTAGGTGCATACATATCTACTTCCAATCCAGCACGTGCAGAATAGATAGTCTAATACCTAGCGAGTGACGTCACCCCGACAGCGACAACTCTAGACGTAGGCCGTAGCCCGTAGCCCACCACTTTTATATCCGCAGCATATGCCATTCTCCATTTCCACCTCCCGGCTTATGCGTCAAACCTCGTCTGGAAATATTGCCTGCGGAGCCTGAACCAACTGGAAAAGTATTCATGCACGGTTCCCAAGTGCCGCCCGCCCGCCCGCGCAGCGACGCCCACCGCCTTAGATCCAGCAGCTGCCACCGATCGGAACCCCGGAGATCAGCTCAAATCGATGAGGAGGAGAAGCGACGACGCAGAGGCCGGGCTGCAGCTGCAGCTGCCGCCGGGGTTCCGCTTCCACCCTACCGACGACGAACTCGTGGTGCACTACCTCTGCCGGAAGATCGCCGGCCACCGCATCCCTGCCCCCATCATCGCCGAGGTCGACCTCTACAAGCACGATCCGTGGGACCTTCCAGGTGAGCAATTTCGATCGAACACCTAAAATTGTCATCCTTTTTCTTTCTTTCTTTCTTTCTGCCTAATTTAATTTCTTGAGTGTGTTTGTGCGAGCAGAGTTGGCTTTGTATGGGAGCAGAGAGTGGTATTTCTACACGCCGAGGGACCGGAAGTACCCCAACGGTTCCCGACCGAACCGAGCCGCCGGGAGAGGGTACTGGAAGGCCACCGGGGCCGATAAACCGGTGTCAGTTCCGGGGAGTGGCGGCCGGATTTTTGGGATAAAGAAATCTCTGGTCTTCTACCAAGGCAAGGCACCCAAAGGGGTCAAGACTGATTGGATCATGCACGAATACCGCCTGATAGATTCCGATCAATCAACGAACAAGAACGGCAGCCAAAGAGTATGTCTCCTGTTCAATTGTTTCATCTTTATGATCGAATACTTTAGCAAGCCATGAAACCAACCAGAGTTTGCTTTGTGCAGCTGGATGAGTGGGTCTTGTGCCGCTTGTACCATAAGAAGAACAGCTGGGACAAGATGCAGAAAGAGCGAGAGGTTGCAGCAGCTGCATCATCCTCTGGAACAGCAATGGAGTTCTCATTGAACTCTACTGAAGAAGCAAGGTCAGACAGTCTCTGGACTCCCGAATCTGATGTCGAATTTGGAGATCGAATTCAGCCTGCAAGGATCAACCCATCTCACGACGTTTCTAAAGTAATTCATCACCAGGGAAGAGCTGCCGATCCCATGATAAGCAACCTTCAAATGGTGGAAGGAATGAAAGAAGAGACGGATTGGTTCATGGACTTGAACCTTGAAGGAACTCAGGGTTCTATGGCAACACTTGGATCGACATCTGAAGCTGATATCTCAAATCAGTACTACTGTTACACTTCAAGCATGCTGCCATTTTGGAATTAGAGAGGGGCAGATTCTCATGAAGGAAAACATGAGAATAAGAAGAGAGTTGGAAAGGGAATTATTTCAGATTCTGACGTTGAATACCATAAAATTCATTTGTTTGTTTGTATTCTCACTTCACAGAGGATGATAGAATAGGTTTACATTGTTGTAAAGGATTTTGTTGGCATTCTGAGTATGATTTTATTTTGATGTAATATAATGATTGATGCAAGTACTTCAAAATGTTTCAAGCTTAGAACTAGAGCAATTTAACAATTGTGGCAAAGGATTTGTTAGCATTCCGAGCATGATTCTTATTTTTTATGAATATAATAATGATAAAAGCAATTCAAAATGTTTCAAGTCTAGAACTAGAGCAATTTAACTACAATCACTAGAAACATGGATGAATATCAAATGTTTGTGCCAATCTCACCTCTACGTCACACCGATAATAAAATGAGTGGTTAGCATGGATAAATTCTTCATCTCCCAATGCTGACTGAAGATAAATCAAATCCAAAATAAAGGAAAAAATTGTGCTTCTTTAAAAATGGCCATTGCATCCTCATATAAATCTTAAGCCTCCCGAAGCAGCAGGAGTGGTAATGAATCAGAGCAAAAACAGGCTCGGTCAGTGACTAATATTGAAGCTGAATACCCATCAAGCATATGATAGAATCAATTATGCACTTGCGACACCACAATGCTCCAAGGATTGTTAACTATCGCGCTGATGCAACTTCAATGGCACTACCCAGTGGCCATGCTGCCTCAACAAAGGCATCGCCGTACTTCACCTTCTTTACCAAAGTGATCTTTTGATGTGGATCCAGAGCTGTTTGATCATACATGAAAATTAGTAATTGCAAGAGCTCATGACTATAGAGATCAGTCTCACTAGGTTTAACATACCGAACCCATCTACAAGCAACGTGAACTGGTACACTAGATCCATGCACAGATAAGGGAGATTCTCATAGTGGACTCGAGGATATGTTACTTTCGCATCATTAAAATTCAGTTTGCAAGCGCGCTTTGCAGCGTCCTTGAAATCTTTTGGTTTAACTATTGCAGCTAGTACTTGGTGATCGACAAAGCCAGCCTGAGAATGACAAAAAGAGCATTTGATAAAAAGAACAAATTGATAATCTTAGGTAGAAAGGATCTGTCAAAGATGATACCTCAATAGCCCTATCAAAGAAAAAGGATGCAACAAATAGGTTTTTCTGCCCATCTCCACCTCCACCATTCCAAACACCACCAAATGTACACTTCATGTGGAGACATTTTGGTTCATCGATGTTGAGAGCTTTAATAACATCACTCCTGCATTTTGGAAAGCTAGCACCCGAAGCTGAAGAAGCTGCTTTGTATTTTTCATTGACATATTCATATGATCCTTTAAGAAAACAAAACACTGAATTAGAAAACTACCAAAAAAACTTTCACATCCAAAAGCTCGCTTAAAATTTGGCAAACTAAGATTTTAGTCACAAATCATCTATTTTCAAAATATAAGGCTGTTAATGCTGACTAGCCCAGGGAGCTTGAGCAACAACCTCATATCTTAGGTTGACATCTAAACAGTTAGATTGAGCAGAGTGGGTAATCAAGAACTAAACACAATTCTATAGAAAAGAAGACATTACGCTCAGTTTCTCAAAATCAGTACATAGTGAACAGAAAATGAACAAGATCTCACTCCAGCCCTCTGAATCATCTATTTAAAGACCCTCAAAGATTCATATTTGTCACCATAAAAGACGGAATTCAAATAGTAAAACTGAAATCTGCAACGAATATCTATAGAATATTAGTTTGTTTTAATACGCAGGAACACGAATAAAAGATGGCATAAGCAGTGCAGAGTATCACACTTAATAAATCATATTGTAAAGAACAGACTAGTTCCCTTGAGGATATGCACAAAAGTTTCCGATACGAAGGCGTATCTCTAAAGAAAATGTGTGAAGAAATGACTCGCAGACAACCCCCCAAAAATGTGAGCTTCGGATAATATGGAAGGCGAAGTGCAGGGTGAGTGACCTCAACTTACCATTATAACCTTCCAAAATGCAGTTACTGTACCCACCACCAGCCTCAAGAATCTCTGCACGAGCAGCCAATAGACCATAGTGCAAGTAACTACAGAGGCAGGAAATCACATCAACTCTAAATTTATAGAATGAAGAAAGTAGCCCAATTATGATTGTATTTTAAACTTGTCCAAACAAACTGCTACCATGAAATCTTGAAAATTGATACCAGAACAAAAGAAAGAGCTAAGATGGCTCTTGTAAAACAATACTAAAATGAGAACCATAAAATGACTAGATTTGGTTGTCTAAGAAAATCTTAGTTTTAAAAATCATTCTCATATATCTTCTGACAAAGATGTCAAACCTGTGAACATAAAGGTAATAAGTCGTTCCCTTCAAGAAGAGTTGTTGCACATACGAATCTTCCCCATTCGAAACTTTTGGAGCAGTTGCAGCATCATTTTCTGAAATAGCATATGCCATTTGAACAGATCCACCTCCTAGATCAATTACTCCAACAGTGTCCTGGTATGAATTTCCTAATTTCCCCAACAGATAATTGACAGTGACCTACATAAATGAACTTTTTCATCATGAAAAGAAGGCATAGTCTATTCAAATCAGAAACACTCCACTAAATTCATATCTCAATAGTTAAATGTGAGAAGCAGTGATGTAAGGAAAAAAAATCTCAGGAAAAAGTTGAACACAAGTCAAGGTCATATGTTAACTGACAGAGGTATTTCGTGTTCAAGATCATAGAACCATCACATGGATAACTTTCCATAATTTGGGATGACCATCACAAGTCCAAATTGGGATAGAATCAAATCAATATGAGCAAAACAAAGCAAGTATACTGATGTGAACCACTGTCTCAGTAGTCAGTATGCAAATTGTACTTTTAAACTTTTGAAGTATGTCCAAGGGTGCCTTTTCTAATGTTGGATGTCGGATCTATATACATTTTGTTCACCAGTATTCATTGTTGAATTAGTCAAATTAAACCTCTATTTCCTTGCTCATGGTGACTGGAACATCAAGCACGTAGGAATAGGATGATAGTATTGCCAAAGATAAGAATCAGGTCCAACACAAACACAGCATTGTTGAATCCAATTAAGAGATCTAATAGATTAGCTAAAACTGTAGTCAAGGTTGGTCATATTATAGGATCAGAACTCTAAACTAATCCAGTTATATATCAACATTATTCAATCTCATTTCACTTAGTTATGTTTTATTCTTACACTAATGACCAATGATATATTATCATTTATCAGCCTATAAGTATACTTACACAAGGCAAAACTATAGCATCATATTAACTAGTTGCCCAGTTCAGGAACAAGTCATAACAAGGTCAAAGTTTAGATATTGGATCATCAAACTTACTTTATTTAAGAAATTAAACTATTATAACTTCAATCTCGAGTCACTTGAGATTCTATCAGAAAATTACAGCCAGCTCACTTGCTACAATATCAGTAAAGATGTATCACTGTGGTTGGTTTAGTAGGTAAAATAACTCAATTAGAGCTGATATGATGGTTATCATCTGGCGATCGGTGGAAAATGTTTGTGCCAGATAATGATGGCTGGAAAAACACAAAAAAAAAACTCTTTTCTTGCTTTACAGGAGATAAAGGAAAAATATTGGAATCAATTGTCGAATAGAGGATAAAAGGACACAAGGGAAATTTAAAGGGCCTGGCTTCTATAAGTTTCTTGTTGACAATAAGTCAAGTGTGAAGAATCTATCTGCAACATTTTAATGTCCAATTCCTTGAAGAGATCTCTTAAGCAATTTTTTCAAATTTCTACTTTAGTCATCAGTGGATCAGCCATTATCAAGAATGCAAGGACCCATGGTGACAAAATTGTTAAAACAAAAAATCACTTATTGGATAAATTTCAGGAATTAATCTACCTTAACTATCTTATATATTTGTATTAGATATAAGTTATATATTTATTTGTTGGATTTGATCTACGAATCATTCTACCTTTTATGTCAGATATCCATGTCAGATATTATTTAATTTTTAACAGGTTGAATGATTTGTAAATAGGTGACGTACCAATTAGTCAAATTAACATGTCCAAAACCAAGTTGAAAAAATATTTATTTGTTGTATTAATTCAAAAAATTGAAAGGGCCTTGCTGCAACGGCTTTACTGCAACAAAAAAGTTGTTGCCGTGACCTAGTAGTCACGGATTCGAGTCGCGAAAACAACCTCTTACAATGCAGGATAAAGTTGCGTACAATAGACTCTTCCCCGAGACCCCGCATTGGCAGAAGTTCATGCACCTGACTGCCTTTAATTAATTCTAAAAATCAATATATCTTATACGTAAAAGAAGTGCAAAATAGTCAATATATTTTATAGATAAAAGAAGTACAATTAAACAAATAGTGAAAAGACAATTGACTTGACAAAGCACATGACATCTCTAGATTGAGAATATATGTTATACGATTATTAAACTAGCAAATACAAATTAGTTCATAAGTTGACAGTTTAGTCAACTAAGTGAATAATATCACAATTTTGGAAACTATACATTGGTTAATGAATAATTTTACATGAATTGCATATAGGACTTATTGGAGTAATTGCCAACAATATACAAGGAGTCAAGGACTATAAAAAATACACAAGTATCAGTTATCTATGTTAAAGATGGAAAACTGCTCTTCCTTCTTTCAAGAAGTAGATTACCCAACATATAGTTGGGTCTGCTTTCAAGATGGTTCAACAGACTCAGAAAGGTTGCAAGTTACTGTGTTATTTGCAAGGGCATAAAGTGCAAGGCCTATAACAGTTTTAAACTATGCCTGATTCATATATCGTCTAACTCATATATCAAACAGGTAGCTAATCCATATAAGAAAAATACAATTGGCTTGCCCTGCTTTTCTAGAAACTTTTGCTGACCGGATAAACAGAGTTACTATGTTTCTGATAAAAACAAGATATTAGAATTCTATCAAGCAACTAGTGAATAAAAGAAAGAAAATATATGTTTTTTTAAGATGGGAGGATTACTCAAACTTAAAAGCACTCCTCATGAAGCACAATAAAACTGAGGTAGTGCTAATAAAACTTGACAAAAACAATCATAGAAAAAGCAAATCCTTATCTGTCTACATTGATTTAACTAGACAACATCAACTACTACATCTGTATGTTCCAAGTATTTGGGATTAATATCTATATGCAAGGTCATATAACTAGTCATTTTTATCTCTTTCAATATCTTATGGAAATTTATGATATTTCCTTCACCAACTCTAACTGACTTTACTTTTCTAATTATACATTCATGCTTTTAGCATTCCCATAACAACTCTAATCTTTTCCTCATGTTATATTATAAGAAACAACCTAACTACTAGCAAATACTGCTGAATAAGTGAAGTTTCAGCTATATGAGAAAGACACAATAGTTCTATAGAAATACATAGACAATAAAGTAAAATTTAACTATATACCCACTGAAAGGCACCTTCCTGAGTTCCATCTAGAACAGTCACCCAATCTGACTGAAACTTCAGCGAGCTCTTTTGTTGCAGGAGATCTCTGACCTGGATGATAAGGTTGACAATGAAACCATACCAAAAAAAAAGGACAAAAACAAAAATGAAATGATGAAGCAAGAATCACACGATGTGGCATAAGAAACTCACTGCTTGCAGAATATGTTCTGATGTTACTTCTCCTAATGCTCTCAGACCTGCTGTGGCCTGCATAAGGATCATATGTAGACAGCCATGAACAACAGCAAGTGCGCAGTTCATACTACAATGTTCTTTAAGCTCCAATAGCCTCAATATGGTTTACCCCAACTCTGACTGGTGTTGCCGGTCTCAATGCAACAGGAATAGCGCTTTCGGCTTTCTTTAGCAATGGAGTAAGTGACTTAGCAGCCTCCTGAGGATCCTTAGCATAAAAACTCAAGCCTGGTTTTAGCTGCATGTGCAACAAACAGAAAATTCATTGTTTGAAGAAACAAAAGGCAACATGTACTTTCCAGAATGTATAACTAGTTCTTTAGACAATGAGAGTAACAAGAAGGCATGTATCTCAACTATTTGAGTTCGGGCACATTGATCTGTCAATCCCATTAAGCTCTATGTAATATTCACTTGCAATACCACTTTCTAGCCTCACGACGGAAGCGGTTAAATTTGACTGTGTTTTGGAAGTTGACAAGGGCTATTGCAGAAATCCATCATATGGATATGAGACAGACTACTTTTGTGCGTGTGTGTGAGAGAGAACGGATAATCTAGGCACATGACAAGTACTCATTGTTGGTTATTATCTCTAATTGGTGGGCTTAATTGTAAGTTGTGCATATGAGTACAAACCGAATCCATTAAAGTGATCTAACTTAAGTTTATTGGGTTTCGGATTATTGGATGTGGGTTGAATGTGTAGAACCCTTTAGCCCGATCCGTTATCATTTATGGGCTGATAACAGATTGGTTATCTATATAAAGGAAGGTCCCTAAGGGTTTAGGGCATCATCTTTGAGACGTCTCTTGATTCCCCATTAGACCAAGAGGATTCGGCGCCGTCAACCCTAAGCTCCTCGGAAGATCTCTCCGTTTTACTTCCGCTCCTTCTTCTTCCTCAGGGATGACTACGGAAAAGGACAATGACTCTTCAATCAAGTTCCTAATTGTATTTGGTTTATGCTGTGTTGTTATGTCATGATTAGAAGAAAATAAAAGATCCATGCTCGTTTTTCCTATTGAATTTAGAATCCATGCAGCTCAGGTTTTACAGCATACCTTTCAATTAGTATCAGAGTCAAAGCTATGTTTCTTCATGTTTTCATGGCAATATAGTATGAGTTTTCGTCGATCATAAAGTTTTCTGGGTATGAACCATGTTTGATCGTCGAAATCTTTTGCATAAAAAAACCTAGGAAAGGCTTGATCTTCCATGGTGTTCGTGTATTTCACGAAGAACATGAAGAACAATGGTGAACCGCCGTCGTCTTCGGGAAGAACCGCCGCGTTTAACCTAATTTTAGGTCAAATTGTGATGGCTCAATCGAATGGCTTGGTCGGCCAATCAATTACCAAGTCTAAAATTGCAAACGGAACCAAGCCGAATCGATTATCCAATCAATTCAATTGACATCAATCGATTAGCACGACTAGATCGAATACGGGATCGATTTTTAATCAATAAGGACGATCGATTTGTTGCTGTCAATCGATTGGAGCCTTAATATCGCGACAAATTGATTGGTATCGATTAGCCCAATCGATTGATGTCATCAATCGATTAGGAATATTATCCAATTGATTAACAGAAGGAAATCGCAATAAATCGATTGGAATCGATTAGGATTGATGTCCAATCGATTACCAGCCTTATGATCACGATAAGGAAAGGCTAATCGATCAGCCTGATCGATTGAGGTGTCCAATCGATTGGCGATTTACATCAATCGATTAGCCATGCTGAAATCGAATACAAAAGACTTTTTAATCGATCAGCCAATCAATTGGACATAACCAATCGATTGGATCGGATCATCAATCGATTACCAGCCCTGAAGTCGCATACAGTAGGCTTTCAAATCGATTGTGGTGATCCATTGGGTAAAACCAATCGATTGTCATTTAGTATCAATTAATTAATAAGCTTAATTTTGGGTTATTAAGGCTGATTAAGTGGTTATCTGTTCGG
>JBBUKS010301849.1:0-20716 GCA_038050645.1 Hedychium gardnerianum
GTTTTTAAAATAAGTTTTTAAAATGATTTTAAAAATGAGTTTGTTTAAAAAATATTTTTAAAATATGCTTTTAAAATGTTTAAAATAAGTTTTTAAAAATATTTTTAAAATAAGTTTTTAAAAATATTTTTAAAAGACGTTTTTAAAATGAGTTTTCAATTGAGTTTTTTTTTTAAAAAAATAAATAAGTTTTTAAATTGTTTAAAATAAGATTTTAAAATGTTTTTAAAATGAGTTTTTTTAAAAGATTTTTAAAATAAGTTTTTTAAATGTTAAAATAAGTTTTTAAAAATGTTTTTAAAATAAGTTTTAAAAATGATTTTAAAAATATTTTTTAAAATGGGTTTCAAAATAATTTTTAAAATGAGTTTTAAAATAATTTTAACAGATTTTTTTATTATATTATATTTTTTTTTATTAAATTACGTTTTCAATTCAATTATTTTTTGAAAATAATTATGCTTTTGATTTAATTAAGTTTTGAAATTAATTACGTTTTTAATTTAATTAAGTTTTGAAATTAATTATGCTTTTAATTTAATTAAGTTTTGAAATTAATTATGTTTTTAATTTATTTATCCTTAATAATCTCACTCGGTCTAATTTTTCAACCAAGATAAACCTTTAGTTTTATGAGATGAGTTGAGTTATTTATTTGGAATTATTTTAACTTATGTTAGATTCAAGTTTAGCTGGGTTCACCAAACAAGCATTTTTTGAATAAGCTTTTAGGTCATGCTGAGTCATTTGGACATCATTAAAGTAATCACGTATTTAAGACAAAGTTTTTCAAATAATTCTGCCTAATGAATTTAATACTAAAACTTATTCTAACTAGTTTAGATTGGACTGAGGTAACTTCAGTTAGTTTCGCTAAGTCGATTGTACCAGGTCGAACACATATAATTTTTCCTAGACATGCATTGATACAACTTTCCTAACCTACTATCATCCTAATGTTCTCTAATACTATTCAATAAGTTAAAACTATCCCAAGTTTATCTAGTCCTAACTACCCAATTCGATAAATTATGTTTTGAGATGCCAACTAGTTTGGAGTCTTCACGGAATCATATAATTTTGATTTTATCTTTAAATAATATATTTCAATTTTAGGTACGTAGTATTAATTTAAGTCTACTTGCTTGGTTATGTAAGCTTTCAGAACTCATGTTTTGATTTATTTCTTGTTTTGAGTAATGAGGGATAAGAACGATTTATTAGTAGATTTTGATTTATATCCAAGTTCGGACTTATTATACACAGCTCTTTAGGATTCAAGTTGAGTTGTTCCTTAAGGTCATTATTTTTCTTTAGGAGTAGTTTAGCTTGTGCCTCAAATTTAACTTATTTTTTATTTAAACAAGCAATAATTTTAAAGAACTTTGCAGATAATTTAAATTATACCTCGTTGGGACTTTCAGACTTGGATACGGATCAATGGCTTGACTTGTACTCGGACTCATCTTCTTGGTATGATTCGCTTTTTGACTTGGTTTCAATTGCCATCAGTGTGAGGTAGTTTGCCTATTTTGGTTCTTCAACATCTGATTCTTCTGAAGAGGACTCGTCCTAGGTGGCTTGGAGCGTCTTCTTCCTTTTTATCTTCTTGGACTTATCCTCTTTCATATTTGGACACTTGTGCTTGAAATGCCCCTTCTTGTTACATCCATTGCAGGTGATGTTAGCCTTTGTGTTTTTGGATGTCATCTTTTGTATGTCTTTCTTGGAGAAGTTCTTCTTTCTTCTAGTGAATATTTTTTTATCATGTTCACTAGTTGTTCTTCTTTATTTGATTCGGAGTCGGACTCATCTTCTGACTCGAATTTGGTTAGGGTTTTCATCTTTACCTCCTTGGTAGAACCCGTAATAAAAGTTATATCTTTCTCAACATATTTTAAGTTTGTCTGTTAATGCAATTCTAATTCACAGAAAAGCTCATCTAACTTTAATTTAGAGAGGTTCCTCGAAACTTTATAAACATCTATTATAGATGTCCATAATGTATTTCGAGGAAATGAGTTTAAGACATACCTTATTATGTCCATGTTTTCCATCTGGTGACCAATCAGGTGGAGTCCGTTGAGAATGTTCTTAATCCTCGCGTGCAATTGACTTGTCGTTTCTTCATCATGTATTTTTATGTTAAATAAACTATTTGAAAGAAGATCTCTCTTAGTTACCTTGGAGTCGTTTGTGTCTTCATGTAGTTCAATCAGCTTGTCCTAGAGTTCTTTCGAGTTTTTGAATGGTCCAACCCAGTTGAGTTTCTCCTTTGTCAACCCACATTGTAGTGTGTTCAATGCCTTCGAGTCGACTTGGGCCTTCTTCTTCATTTTCGGGTTCCACTTTTTTGATCAAGTAGCACTCCGATTGCATCGTCTATTGGAGTCATGTACCCTCGTCGAATGTTGAACCACTGATCGATGTCGGTCTTCAAGTACACTTCCATTCTCCTCTTCCAGTAAGGAAAGTCATCTTCATTGAAAAGTGGAGGACGAGCAATACTGTATCCTTTGATCCGGGCCATTTAATTCTTGCAAAAACAAAAACTCAAAAAGGATTTCCAAGACTCGTTCTTGGGATTAGAAGTGCGGGAAAAATTAAATATTTAATAATTGCAATGGAAAAAATTAGAAAATAAAACAAATTTTTTGATTTAGTGGTTGCACTAAAATCAAGCTTTCCTGCTCTGATACCACTTGTAGGATCGAGTGCACTTAAGAGGAGGGTGAATCACGTGTTTTTAAAACTTCTTTTTGTTTTTAAAATCTCGTTTGGAAAACATGAGTACGCAGTGGAAAAATAATTAATAAGAAACAATAGAAAGAAAGTACTCGTTCGATTTTTACTTGGTTCGCAGCCCAACAGACTATTACTCCAAGGCCCACGCCCCTTTGGGATATTATCGATGGGCAATCTACTAAAATCCTCTTCCGAAAAACCTCTGGAAGAGCAATCGATCACACAATGAGGGAAATGTAACAATCCTATACTTCTGTGTGAATAATTGAATTAAAGTAAATGAAATGCAATTACTTTGTTATCAACACGTGAAGATGAAGAAGGGTTGAGCTTGTGTGTTGGTGAAGATCTTGCTGTAGAAGATGGTTTCAGCGTTAGTTTGATGTAACAAGTCGTAGCACAGCAGTTTCGGAGATTGGGGCAGCAGTATGACAAAAAAATAGCGTTCAAAAGTTATGTTCTGATGCTGCTCGGCGAGCTTCTTTTATTACTCATTGGAGGCGCTTCCATTGATCCGGGATGCCTCTATTGAGGCTGATCTGATTCACAAAACTCGTTGTTTATCCACTTCGAGGCACCTCCAAGTTGTCCGGGGTGCCTCCATCGATGCCACGTGTCAACAGCCTACAAAAACTCAATCCTCGCAGTTTATCTGCGTTGAGGTGCCTCCATCAACCTGAGGCACCTCCAATGCCTCTGCACTGAGGCGCCTCCAATCACCCGAGGCACCTCCAGCGCCTTTAGCTCTGAGGTGCCTCCATCCACTCGAGGCGCCTCCAACGCCTCTGGATTCGAGGCACCTCTATCCACTCGAGGCGCCTCCAGTGTTGTTGACCAAGGATTGACTTTTACCTGCAAGAATTGTTAGTCCAAAAAACTAAGCCTACAAAATAAAGTTAGATAAATAATGCATGTACAACTTATATTTATGACTTAGATCCTGTCTAACCACGATCCAGATCTAGTCATGGTCTCAACTTAAAATTTCAAGTTGGATCTAAGTTGGACCAATGCCTAACATCCCCACTGGGATTCAGCCTCATTAGATTCGCTCCTCCAGTTCGCTTACCTTACTTATCATTTGTCGACTTTCTTTCTTAACGTCTCTTGACCCACTAGGACTTCTTGACAGAATCTCACATCTAGACTTCAACCAATCGTCTGGTCCTCCCTGACCCGACTGGACTTTCTGCCAGCTGTCTGACCCTTTTTAACCCAGCTGGACTTCCTACCAATCGTTTGGTCCTCCCTGACCTGACTGGACTTCTGTCTGATGTCCAGTCCTCTATATCTGTCAAGTTAGTTAGCATGCACACTTAACTCAAGAGGTTAAATAACAAGAGTCTAACTTTAACCTATTATCATATATCAAAATCATGTATTAGACTATCAGTGCAAACTGCACCAACACATTGTGCATGGGTTTTTAGTCTCACATTGGGAGTCTCTTGGCTCTATTGTTGGTTTAAATTGTGGCACATGCATTGATGTTGTGAATATATGCATGAGGAGCGGCTCTCTCACACATATGGGTGCGTAGGGGGAGTGCAAATTCATGGCCCGGATTACACTGGCCCAAATTGACTCGTGTGCGAGCACGACCTGCGCACGTCGAATGCTGGACCGGTTGAGACAAAATTTGTCCAAATGAATGAACCAATATTTTGCCACGTGAATAATCTTTTGGCTCAAATGTATAACGGATGAATTAATTGAGATTAATTTAGATTCATAATTGGTGTTATAAACAATCAATGAGTAAATGTTCAGTGAGTAAAAACATTGAATGCTATTTATTCGACTATTTACTACAACCAAGGGTGAGCACTCTTATATAAGGAGGTTGTGACCCTAAGCAGAAAGGTGTACGACAACTAGAAGCAAAGATTTTGCTCCACCTTCGTTCCCTCAAAATCTTCTTTACGCTATGCATTTTCGCTTATGGTTTGCCTGTGATAGCAATCGGATATTTTCTCAGTTCGCCGTGATCCACCAGTGCTTGGTGGCGATCACGGTCTGCCGCTGTATCCTGGGAAATAGATGATCTGAGAGAACTTCGAAGCACAGTCAGAGGTGGGGCGAATCTATTTCAAGGAAATTGCATTGAGTGCAGGCCTCGACATCTCCCTTGGCGATCGACTTCCGACATGACGACTTCTTTCCTGATTCGACGTCAACTCGGGAACTACTCGGCGATCGACTCTCAACTTGGGCGACATGTATTCCGACTCGGCGAAATCCTTCCTGATTAGCGATTTCCTTTCCTGATTAGGAGTCTCCGCTTTTCGGTTGAAAAAAGCATTCAGAGTCTTCTTTCCCCAACTCGACGACCGACCCTCGACTTGAAGATTTGCTTCCCGAACGAAAGAAACACTCGGCGACTTGCATCCCGACCAGAAAGTATTCGGCATCCACTCGGGAGCCTAGTCATCCGCTCGGGGTACTTAGCGGATTTGACACTCAGATCTCGGCTCAAACTCAGCATTCACTTTCGATTCTGCGTGGACCATCGAAAGTACGATCGAATCAGTTTCGCTGACAGCTTAAAATTATTCATTTAGATTATCTTGACAGATAAATTAAAATTAATTTTATATAATTTCAATTCAATTAAAATTGTCTGATATTATCAACCGATTGTACAATAAAAATAATTTTTTGTTGATCCTTATTTCAATAGTATGGATGGAAGAAAGAGAGTCCCTTGGACGTCCTTCTCGAGTCACTCTGCGAGTGTGAAAATCCATCAGACGCGATGAATTGGTCAATATTTAGGTCCACTTTGCTGCAGGCTCCGTAGGAAATTAGCATAAATCAATTGTAAGCAATTAAATTACGACATCAATTAAGACACTGAAGGCTAATTGTGCCGGTGCCACTGGCGACATGGAACTAAATTAGTGGCGGGGAAGATTAAAAAAATAAAAAATACTCCATTTAATTAAGATTAAAATCTGCAACGCTGAATCCATCGTCGCTTCTCTAATTCCATTCGTAGTTGCTGTATTGTCTAGGATCATGCGCAGCTCAGTTGTCAGTCGACAGTGGAGGTGAGAGAGAGAGAGAGACCAGTCGAGCAGCAGCAGCACCACTGCTCGCTAATTTGATTCTCATTCTTACTCATGAACCTACATCGGAAGCCCAATTGGTATCAAGGAAGAAAAGCAAAAAAGGAATAGATGGGAACCTAATAAGTTTAGAGGATGAAGGTACGAGTACGACAGAAAGAGAGGTGGGCGTGTCGAGGTTGGAATGGGCGAGCTGGAGCAGAGGGTACACTCTGCTTCGCTCATCCACCACTACGCAAATCACTCGTCGGCTATGGCACTTGAAACGATAGACAAAAGGTTTTTTTTTCTTTTCTCCCTCTCTTTTATCTCTGTCTTCGCAACCATTTACTTTTTAGGTAGAGGAAGTTCTTAAAGAAATCATAAAAATTAGTATTTTGGATTTAAATTTGATTGTATTCTCGTTGTTTTTTATAGGAACAACAGAATCTTTGATGGAAGGAAAAAAATATATGGGGCAATAGTCAGGCCTCGACTCTCCTCTCACGCCTGTCTAAGTGGTCCTCGCGGGTCCAACGCGTGCCTCGCTTTCTCTTCTCTCCTTTTTTCCCCCTCGCTCCACAGAATTCTCTCCTTTGGGCCGATCATGGAACACCGGGAGCCGGCGGCGGAGCAGCGGAGGAGGAGCAGAAAGGAGAAGGCGAGGGCGAAGGAGCTGGGGACGGCATCGCACGTGGACGGGGACGAGGAAGATGAAGAGGCGGCGCCTGCTGGCGGGGTCGAGGAGGACAAGAAGCGGCAGCCGTCGACATCGTCGAAGAGGGGGTCGGGGAGCGGAGGAGCGTCGCCGCCTTGCTGCCAGGCCGAGAGGTGCTCCGCCGATCTGACGGAGGCGAAGCGGTACTACCGGCGGCACAAGGTGTGCGAGGTGCATTCTAAGGACGCCGTCGTCATCGTCGCCGGCCTTCGACAGAGGTTCTGCCAGCAATGCAGCAGGTTGCCCCTGTTTCATCCTCGGCTTCAAACTTCTTATTCGTGCATAAATTGTTACCATTATTCTCGTTTCTCGCTTAACATCTTGTTAGTTTAGCGAATCAATTCATCTTAAGGGAGGCGATTTCATTAAGTTAAAGATTGCAGTTTCTTCATTGTTTGGCTGAATATAAAACTAAATTCCCTCTTTAATTCTCTGAAGAACAGATCTAAGGTGTCAACTCTTCCTTATTGTGACATGATGATCCCTATGAAGCAATCTTAAACAGAGTTTCTTTCATCCTCTCACCCAACAAAATTCTTGCTCAGTCTATCGAAACATGATTTTTGCAGTTACTTTCGATTCTAGCATTGTAATCACTCCTTGTTCGTTATGGATTCCATGAAGAGTATATAACTACTAGCTAGCGTCCTCATGATATCTAACAAGGTGGAAATTTTCTACAGACACGTAACCGTATGTTACTTCTGTGAGAACAAAACTTGAGTTCTTGAGAAGAGACATCTCCTTATAAACAGATTCAGAGTTTTGTGTACTAATTAAGTGCGTTAGGGTTCATTAATTTCAGTTTGATTGTGCAGATTCCATGAGCTGTCAGAGTTTGATGACTCCAAGAGGAGCTGCCGCAGGCGTTTAGCTGGCCACAATGAGCGTCGCAGGAAGAGTTCCTCCGAGGCGATCAGCTCAGATGCGAGGATCCAGACGAGTGAATCTGGTGGCCATTTCCAGAGATGAACAACCTCTCCATCGAATGGAAGCATGCTCTCTCTCTTCTGTCATGCAATTTCTTTCTTCACTATTTTCTCAGTATATATATATATATATGCTGAGTGAAACGAAACTTTCTCGTGATCTAAGCACAATAGCAATTCATTAATCCATTATAATGTCTATGATCAGCTGCTTAAATAATTGTGTATACAGTTCTGGATTATCTTGTCTATAAAATATTGAGCTAGTGACCTGAAGTTTTTATTGACATTCTACTTTTATATTGATCTCCTTTTTTCTGAAAAAAATAAGAAAGGAGAACATGCTATGTCTCTTCCATTATAATTATATCACGCAGAACCACATTTCAGTCAAAACATCATGATGCATAAGTCCAAATTTCCAAGCCACATGATAGAATTTTTGCATAGACGCCTCACCGACTCTAGAGCAAAATCAGTCTTCGTCCAGGCACTAAATTCACCAAACTCAAAAAGTAGTTAACCACTCCGGAGAAACACATACACCATAGTTATATTTCGGGTTAATATAATATATAAAATACAACTTCTCGCATTTTCTTAAATCCAATTTAATTCTTTATTTTTAATAAAAAAAATATTGTAGAATGTTTTACATATCGTGTTAAAATCTTCCATCTATTAAAATTACTCGACATTTTATCAAACTAAGCAAAGGACATACACACATATCACATCAATTTTATTCATATTGCTCAGCGTCTTAGCAGGAGCAGCTGCGTCCAAGCAAAAACGGAGATTGTTCAGTACCTTTACAGGAATGATGCCGCTCTCGTGGCCACACGCATCGCGCCAGAGCGAATCACTAGTAGCTGTGCTAGATACCTGTCCAAGATTTTAAGTGGTAGAATTTGCTGATTACGACTTCCAAACTAATTTCATTGCATCGTTGATTCTGCAGCTGAGAATTGAGATTTTATTTTTACTTTTTCCTTAGTTTGATTCATTAATTTAGTTACCTGATGGTGGGAAAATTGAGAATCACAATCCCTCTGAGATGTTACCTTGAGTTTTTATTCTTTAAAAGTAAACTCTTAATGCACTGGTTTACTGCTTTATCTTAAATTCCATCAAAATAGCGATCCAGTGCCAATGAGATTGAGACAAATTTGCTCCTTTCTTTCAAGCCCAAGTCGAATTGTTCTGAAATATGTCCCTATGGAAAAGTAACAATGTCATAGCTTATATATTTACAAAAAAAATTACATTTAAAAAAAATTATAATTAAGAAGGCAATAATGCGTTTGATACAATTGATTAGAGATGTCTAAAAATTTGGGATCGACCTAGACCCTGATGATGAATGGTAAAAGAACAGGAACATTTCCCCCTGCATGCGATATTTCTTCACATCCTCGAGGAATAAAATAAAAAGGCAAGAAACGCAACAATTAACACAGCAGCAGATGCTAATAGCGCAAAACATTATTACAATGAAAGTTGGATGGCCTTGAGAAGGGTATACTCTGTTATTATGATTTATGGTTCCTTCATGAGCTGAGTTCCTGAGAAACTTGGCCCCGCCATCTGCATGCAGTTAATCGAATTTTACTAAAAACAAAGGATTCTGGAATGGAGGAATAATCAGAGCATCGTGCCGGTTTACCTTGAGAGAAGAAACCTTGCTAGTGGGCTTAAGCTGGGGGTCTCAAGCAGTGATGAGTTAAATTGTTTCTTCCTATCAATGAAATCCTGGGAAGACTGCTCGGCAAACATACTGGCAGCTAAGTCACGAAGTCGCTTGAGTGACGGCTCCTTAGAACTGCATGTAGAGATTGAATTGGTTCATTGTACAGAGCAGATCCCATAGCTAGTTCGATAATTGTACTTGGTAAATGAGCTCAAAAAGGAGATACCTCTCTACTCGTTCAAGAATCTTAATAACTAGAGTTTCACAAGAGCCAGGTAATTTGTGTTCCAAATCCGTCAGCGACTCCATCACTTTTGCAACTGTTGTTGCTTGAGACATATCGCCAGTAGCCTACAAGATATGAACAAACCAAATAGTATTGCTGATCAAGTTCGGATGTTGAAAACAGCCTTACACTTACTATAGAAAAATGTAGTCCCATGAAAAAAAAAAACTAGACAAACTGGTTTGAGTTTACATTAGAAAACAAAAATAACTAGTCTTGGAAAGTAAATAAATCCTATAAAGTACTCCTAATTTTTTATTGCAAAAATTATTTATATAACAGCCATACTACAAAATAGTCAAGCAGAATAACAGATTGGATTTTGAAAATTTTGCTGCATGCACAAGTATATTTATTTTCATTAGTATATTACAATCTCTAAATCAACATCAAAAAGGTAAGTTGCTGCCAAATGATTGAGAATTCATATAAAATAGTAATGAAGACAAATATATCTCAAAAGCACACCTCCGTTAGGGAAGGAATAATCAATGATGACAACGCAGGAGAAGCTGCCGAAACAGCTCTGGCTTGAGATAGCTCAGTGCCTGACTGACGTGGCTTGTTTAGTACCTTCTGACGGTCAATGTTCTCACTATCATTTCTAGATTAAAAAATGGGTTACTCTTATCAGAAAAATTTAAAATTGGCAAATTAATGAACCACATAGTTGAAGTTCCTAAATATCCAAATCATGTACCCAAATTTCAAAATTACCAAATCACGTAAACCATTTTACCCCTCTTACTATTCCCAATCGATTGGTAAATTTGTCAATCAATTGGGAATGATTATGTGGCCGTGTAACATTCCACCAATCGATTGCTATAATGTAGCAATCGATTGACGGAATTTAACTCTATCGGAAACTAGTTGAAAAAATCACTACTCTCAATATAGTTAAAAAAATCCGATTCGTGTTAAAAAAAATTATTGCTCTCAATATGGCGTATGAAAATGATGTTTGAGGGCATGAATATAATCAAGAGAACTAGACGAACACTTAGGTCCATTTTGACCGAAACCAACTGATGGATCTAGAGAGCTCGAAATGACATGAAACTATGTCTTATGCGTTCGTCTAGTTCTCCTAATTATATCAATGCCCTCAAACATCATTTTCATATGCCATAGTGAGAGAAGTAAATTTTTGAATACGAATCGGATTTTTTAATCGATTGTTACAGTGTAGCAATCGATTCAAGACATTACTAGGCTGATGAATAGTGTCCGAATCGATTGCTATACAGTAGCAATTGATTTGGAGGGGCAAAAATGGAATTGGGTACGTGGTTTGGTAATTTTGAAACTTGGGTACGTGATTTCGGTATTCCGGAACTTCAATTACGTGTTCAGTAATTTGCCGACAAATCTAATAGCCACCATCATTGCATTTAAAATTAGAAAAATTTACCTATTGGATTCTGATGCATGTGTCCTCTCAGTCAACTTGTGCTCAAGAGAATCCTTAACTTGTCTGCTCGCCATAGGTCTTTCCCTAGCAATTCCTTTTCTTGCTCCTGCTTGTAGTGCAGCTCTCGCCTAAAGTGTTCCAGCATTTACATTCAGACAAGCATTAGCAACAAAGTACTACTGAAGTCCATACAAACAATTGTCATACTATAAACAACCTCTGCAAGGTTTGTAGAGCTATCTTCATTGAAGCTACTTGATGCCTTGTCTTGCATCCCTAGCCTTGACTTTGATGAACGAGTAACAGCTTCATCACCTTTGCCATGAAGAACTACCGTGCCACTAATTGACACATCTCCCGAAGAGGTGTATCTGCTAAGAGGCTGTCATACAGGAAAGATTGCAATTGCTTGAGGTACCTATTGGGCACCCATGAATGCCTTTAATCATTCAAAGCTAATCTTTAATCTTACCTTCACATTTGAATCAAATGCAGGCTGCTTCAAAATTTCTTTTTGAGAGCGTATAACAATGGTACCTGATCCACTTTCATCCTGAAAATCAAACAAATGTCATAAGATGTTGAATGTCGTGTTTACTTTAGACCAGATCCTTGGGTTTAGATTATAGTAATAATTTGTGAATCAGAATAACAAAGTTACAGAACCCACATCTTCAAAAGAATCTTCTAGTTCTTTAGCATCTTTGGCACGATCTTCTTCCTTCTGCAATGAGAATCTTGATGCAGAATCATCAAATGAACCTTCCAATTCAGATGACACCTTGTATTCTCTACTAGCCACCTTGTTTGTTTTGTCAGGACCATAAATGGCATCAGATTTTCTGTCTCTTGTATAATCAACTGGTGGCAATCTTACAGAACTTCGGACTGTCCCTGTTCCTTGTGAACCATCCATTGATCTCGGTATCCGTGCAGTACCTGTACCTTGTGATGCTTGGCTAGTTGGCTTTTCAATGCTGCGTACAGTCCCTGTACCCTGCATACCATCCATGCCACTGTCCAAGATAGCATTATTCTGGAATTTGCTTTGACTATGGTGAGAAAAGTAAGACGGAGAAGGATCCCCAAAGGATATGCAACTGACACAACAATCAGGAAAAATTTACCTTGAATAAGCATCTTTAACCACCTTCATGGTTCTTGTTCCATCATCATACATTTTCGTGTGATTTTGGGCTTCCGTGTCTTCTTTTGTAGGGAACTTTGGCCTCTCTCTGTTGTAGAATGCAAATCACGAGCTCATTAAAGTTATCCTCCACTAAGGAGAACTAGCAAGCCAACTAAATAACACTTTTTGCATAAAATAATTGTCATTGCAATTTCAAAGTACAAATTGCACTTTTGCAAATACCTTATTCTCTCCAAAAGTCTTGGACTTTTTCTGGCATTTCTGATGAAGCGATGCCTGAGAAGTTCCTTTGCACTAGACCTCTGAAGATGCTAATCATGTTAGTTTCAAGTTTCAACATCATAGACTCAACAGGTGCATATACAAGTACAACCCTTCTTTATAGTAGGTACAGCTAACAAAATTTTCTGAATTAGAAGGTTAAAGAAGACATAAAGAAAGGAGAGAAAATCAAATACAATGTAGTCAGAGTAAAGGATAAAAGATAAAAAAAGAGTAAAAAAAGTACATTGTAAAACAATTAAGCCATGGGAAAAGAAATATTTCCCAAATCCAAAACTGTGTAAATGTTAGATCGGGTCTTTGCAGAAAATAAGGCTTGATTCATTTTCTTAATAACATTGATATTTGTAGAAAGAGCAGAGCAACAGATAGCAGCAATATAAGAAAACAATATAAATGGGAATAAGTCTACAGTAGAAATGACATGCTTCTAATTTGTTAGTTAAAAGACAGAAAAGTTCCTCTTATTAGCACAAAACTTGCATGGTCAATTGATGATTACCACAGAAGGAATGCCATGTTCAGTTGGCATGCAAAGGGCAATGATTAAGTGCCTTGGTAGCTGGAACTAAACAGCAACTAGGCTAATGCATTTGAAAAAATTATACACCTTACAAAGCTATAGATTTTAAGCAAATGAAAAACACAATTATGCCTTTACTCTTTTCCCGTTTAATCATTAATGATTATAATTTTAACAAAAAGAAAAATATCACTGGTCTTGGAAAAATTTACCTCAGCAGGATTCTTTTTTAGACACAAAGATACAAATTCTTTCATAGGTCGAGAGAAATGCTCATCAAGCTGCATCAAGCAGAAAAGCATATTACCAAACACAGGCTTTTTTCATCATTAGTGAAAAACAACCTTATATCTGATAGCAAAATGGGGTGTTAAAATGACATTTTTCATAAATAACAAACACAAAGAAACCTGAGGAGGATTGTCTCGCGGTATAATGAAAAGAACCCTCACGGGATGCATATCAGCCAAAGGAGGTTCCCCTTTTGCCATTTCTATAGCAGTAATACCTAAAGACCAAATATCTGCCTGCATCAGCAATGAGATGTATCAAGAGAAATTACTAGAATTAAAGCATTTGGAAAACAATGTTTTTCAATGTACCTTTTCATTGTATCCTTCAGAATTCTGAATGACCTCAGGAGCCATCCAAAATGGAGTTCCAACAAATGTCTGAAACAATAAAAAAAATGGTATGTTCATTTGGAAATAAGAAATTTATTTGGATATTAAACAAAATAGGGCAATAATAACTGGAAATAACAACAACAGCAACAACAAGCCATGCATCCTGAAGCAATAAGAAATGCAAGTACAATAGAAATGACAAAAAACCAATAAGTCATATTTGCAAACTATTTTGTTTGCCTATATGAATCTTATGTAGTTATATAAGGCTACACCGGTATCAATGTCCAAGTCATTTTAATGGCTTTCAATTATATTAATTAGAGTTTTCTTTTGTATTCCTTCTCACCACACACTTTCAACTCTATCTAATTCTACTTGTATAACTAAGATATCTCTTGGTTGTCCATGAACTTGTACTCATCGTCTTAACCTATATCCTTGGAGTAACATCTAACTATTTGCAAATATAACATTTTTATTTTCTTTTCCCTCTAAGTTCATACATAGATCCTTTGAATTCTTTGTTAATTGCCAAATATTCTGAGCCATAAAACATGACTCAATGTTCTATAGGCTTATAAAAATTTTCTTTTAGCCTAAAAGAGGCAAATGGTGTAGTTAGATAAAACTCTAGAAGTCCTACTACAGTTTATAAAATGATGTCTTCAACAATCTCTCAAACATCTTGTAGAAAAACATCAGGAAAATAAGAACTGCTGAAAATATAAATGATCAATTTAAGTCAACTTTAGCCGTCAGTGTTTGCCTCCTATGAGTATTGGTATTTGATATGCATCCCCATTCCCCACTTTATTCAGCGAACAAGCAGATTTTTGCACCAATCTATATTTGAAGGAGCGTGGTAACAACATAAATATATTGATTGATCACTTTACTTACAACTTGAGCATTTTGGACATTGAAAATCTAATCAATTTTAACAAAAATTAAACATTGCAAAAGAAATTCTCCAGGAAGCATGAGCATGTAAGCATTGTCATATGATCCAAAGGGTAGTTTTCATTCAACATGCAGCGAGGTTTCAAGGTAATACAAGAAAAGAGGCCTAAATGTACTTTTGTTCAGAAGCAAAATCCTAGCTACAAATGCTTTAATGACTGTCAACTTTGTACCTTCCTTCTTGACATTGTTTTTGTCAATTCTGCAGAAACACCAAAATCTGCAACCTAAAACAAAGACACACATTTTGTAACTGCATCAAGCAGCTTAGGTTGTCTCCAACAGTTAATGCAACAAAGAATCTGTAGTATTTTCATACTTTCACATCTCCTTTTTCAGAAAGCAAAATGTTTGCAGCTGCAAAATAAATAAATGAGAATGTTAAATGAAGCTCGGAAGCTAATAAAACATAAAAAATACAAAAAGGAATCATATGGTAAGCTAACAGATATCAGCACTAACATGCATCTCCTGGAACCAGATTGCTAAGTCAAAAGTATAACCTTTTAAATCCCGGTGAATCTTTCCTTCATTGTGCAGATACTCAATTGCATGCAACAAGTCACGTAGAATACATGCAATAGACATTTCATCCAGAGGGGGGCCAGATTGGAGCTACAAAACACGAGTATTATGATAAAATACCAAGGTTGTCAACCAATATTCTCAAATTTGTCAGAACTTTACACAACTGTATATCACAGAAAATTTAGAAAAACACTCAGTTATACTTTTTATATAAACACCAATCAAAATGGACAAATCAAATACAACTTTACTAAATTAGAGCTTAAAAATATGGGCATAGGAAAACAAATATCTATTATTATTTTTAAAAAAAACATGACATGAATTTCAACCTAATCAAATGCTTTTTCACAAGCAAAACAAAAAAGTCATACATATGGCTGGTGTCAAAAAAGAGAGTAAACTTTAGTGTTTAACTTACTAGATCAGCAACAGAACCACCAGCCATGTACTCCATCACAATCCACAATTTGGTTTGATAGAGATGGGATCCATAATAGTCAGTAATGTATGGAGATCTACATTGAGATAAAACTGCTATTTCCTGCAAAATAAATAAATAATAAAAGAAGACTTCCATCAAGAAAATTATGATTAATATTCGGGGAAAAGGAAATTCAGTAACTAACCTTCTGAATGTCTTCAACATCATCCTCGCTATAAATGGAATATTGCAAGCAAGAAAAAATGTAAAATAAATGTTAGAACCATCATAAAGTAAACATTTGATAAATGAGAAATAAATGCAATGGTATTTGATGCAAGAAATGGAGCAAACACATAAATTTTACAATCCAGCTGTAGGATGCACAATGTATCCAACCTACAATTTGGATAAAGAATTAAAACATCTAAAAGAGCTAAGATAGTCAATCGGTAATTAGCAAGGGTAGCATACATGTAAACTTCAGTCTAATTATCCCGTCTATGCAAGTTTTTGAATCATAAGTACTAAAAATGGCCAGTGTCATATATAAGTATTTTGTGCATTTTTTTTCATTAACTACAAAGAAGGATTAGAAAATAAAATACTTCGAGGATTAAGAGATTCATGTAACATGGTAAGTAAGGACATACGCTTCTTCCAAATCTATAACTTTGATTGCAACCTCCTTATTCAGCTCTGTGTCATACCTGCATGACAGAGAATTTGTTCAGGACTGATGGACCTATTAATTCCACAAATCATCATGATGCAGACCAGCATACATTTCAGCAAGGTTCACACATGCAAGCAGATTGAGATGCTCTAAATATTATAAAGGTAGAATATGACAGGGAGAAGAACATTAAACACACTTTGGAAAGGTAACTGAGTGCTTGAGTTCACAACAAGACAAGAAATTTAAAGAACTCCTCACAAGCATATGCATTGCCGACAAACCAACAAATAGGAAGCAAGGCTAAGTACTATAAATGTTTAAGAAGGCACTCTAAATTGGGCTCTTGAAGCTACATTAGTAACTACTAATAAAGAAATACAAACATGGGTACACAATATGGAAATCACTTGTCATGATTAAGATGAGCATCCAACAATCATAGTTTCCCAAATAACCAAAGATTTTTTTCACTCTGGGGCAACCAAAAATGTTAAAATAGAATGCTCATATAGCTAAGTGAGGTTATACTTTTATCTCAGAACAATGTTTTGCAAGAGAGGCAAATCACAAGTCTTTGAGAAGTGTCATAATTCACTTTAAATCCAACCATCAACACCAAGGCTATTCCCTGAATTTCATCCTTCTGCAAACAATCAAATACAAGATGGATCATATCTCTCCACATCCTATATAATGTGTGTTCATTTCTGTGTTGATATTTCTCAATTCTCACATACCTAATAGAACTGACTAGTCCACAAAAGTTATGATAAGACCTTGAAGAAAAAATATCAATTACGCAAAGCATCAGAGAATGCAAATTTAGTCTGAAGAGATATTCTATACAAGAGAGAAATTTTGCAATAGGAATGTCAAGCAATCCGTCTTACACCAAATCACTGTGAACAAGAGACACACCTAAAAAATCAGACCTTGTATTGCTAAGTCATTGTTTTCCAAAATACCAGAGAGATTCTAGATGCATTTATAGTAAAATTTTAAATGATAGCTAGGGTGGAAGTACTTTTTGTTGGAAAATAATTTTCCAGTTCTAGACTAGAAAAGAATTCTTATGAATTCTAATTTTGGTCCTTGTGTGGGGATTTAAGTAATGTGAATGAAAAAAAGGAGAATTAGAAATTAATTTCTTTTTTTTTTTGAAACATAGGTTAGATATAATTCTGAATCATGTCAGAGATCATTAGTCTCATGATTTTCCGATAATTCTCAAACACACAATAGGAACAATTTTAGTAGGATTATAAAATATCAATTTTTTAGATAATAAAATTTCAATCTCGATTTTTTCATGTTAATCAAACACAAGAATCTGGTACAATATTACAAGTAAAATCTGTTACATAAACTTTTTGGTTCTAAACAATCTGCGAAGAAGCAGCATGAGATTTGTTCGGTGTGAATTTCATATAGTAAAGACGAATCTGGTCCTCACCCTTTAAAAACGTCGCCGAAGGATCCCCTGCCAATGAGCTCCAGAGAGGCGAATCGAGCCTGCACGGCCGCAGCCAAGGCAGCGGGGTCCGACATCTCGGGTTCTGAAAGACGACACGATTAGACCCTGCTTCTCCCTACCAGAAATCCTAGTTTTAGGAAACCCTAGACCACCTGCTTCGATTCGCACCCGCTACGGCAATAGTAGGATCCGAGCTTTGGGCGAAATCCAGGGAAGATTGGAAGGTAGAACGAATCTGGGAAGGGATCGCAGAATTCAAAATTGGAAGTGGAGCAATGCGATCGACGGAGGAGGGAGACGAGAGAGAGAAGACGAGGAGGCCAAGGATCCCTTTGAACAAATGGCTATTTGTCGACTGTGCATGCTTTCTACGTCCTTTGTCCAGAAGATTAACAAAAATAATAATAGTGTTTTAGAATTTAATCCTATCGAAGTTGAAATAACTCATTAGAATTTAACCCTATTTAAGATTGTAATTTCAGCTAGGTATACTGTAAAAAAAATTCTTTCTTTCACAAATAGATCTAAGAATATTAATTATTTAAATAAAATTTTATTAATATTTTAAAATTAATCAATTTAAAAAATTAAATATAAGAATGACAATGAATCTAATTTTATATCCTCCATACTCATTCTCATTTATTATATTCATTTTCATACTATCTCCATATCCATTGAATATTTAACTTTCATTTCTATCCTCGTACCTATCAAAGGATCGGGTATCCATACTCTATCATCCTATTATTATCTACAATTCTTTTTTTTAAAAATAAATAAATAATTTCAATATACTTGTTTGCTCTTCCTTGTCTCGCGCTTCTTCCATTAGATGTGGATTTCTCGTGGAAAAGAAGATGAGATACATGTCGGTGACCAGATAAAGAGGCAAACTAAGTTTTTTTCTTTTCCAATAAAAAAATGAGTATATATATATATGTTATCCTGCTCACCTTTCTGTGACATCCCATGTGCACCAAGTATATAAAAAAAATTCTTTATCTTTTTTAGAGCAAGGAGTTAAGAATTTATGACTTAATTTTTAGAGTTTAGAGTTTATGTTATATATATATACACGGAGGTGAGTAGGATATCATTCTTGTATATATATAGAGAGATGAATGTTATCTTGCACACCCTTATATGGGTGACTGTGAGCGATAACCTACGTGGGCACCTAATGCGACTTTGAGCGATATTTTTTAATCCCTTTCTTCCTTCTTTCTTCCTTCATGCGGGCTTTTCTTTTGACTCTTTCTCTCCCTTCATTCGCCCCCGTCTCTCCATCTCCCCTAAAATTAAAGCCCTAAACCCTCTTCGCCTCTCTTCTGCTCTTCTCTTCCCCCTGGTTCCAACCCTAAACACAGGTTATCTTGTTCAACTCTCTGCTCGATGGAAGTGAGTTAGGGATTTCGACAAAACTATATATATGACCTCCAACCATAGTTCTAAACCTCCCACAATAAGCTATGGCTACGTGCCAAGTGGCACGGAGCTTGGTACTGATCTTGCGAAACCAGTATCACATTGGTGCTGATCTTGCGAAACCAACATGGTGCTGGTCAACGTGGTCGTGGGTTCTCATCAGAGAGCCTGATGCTGATTTTGTAAGAACAACACCAACGTGGTATTGCTTTTGCAATACTAGCACCACGGTGTACAAAAATATTAAAATCATTTGTATCAATGTTAGGAAGGTCTAAAAATAGTAAATGAGGGCATATTTGGACTCCCTTGGGCATGTGAGCCCGCATGACTTGGAATGAGTCCGATCTAAGCTCTCTAAATCTATTAATGAGTTTTGATTGAAACTCATTGATTGACCTAGGGGCCTTGGAATTCTGATATTTTGGCATGGTATGGAAGGGGTGAGTGTCTAGGATGTATATATGGCCTCCAATCATGGTTCTGAGACTTCTACAAGAAGTTATAGTCGTGTGCCAAGTAGCACGGACTTTGGTGCTAATCTTGCAAAATCAGCACCAACGTGGTCGTGAGTTCTTATCAGAGAGTCTGATGCTAGTTTTGTAAGAACAACACTAACGTGATACTGCTTTTACAAGACCAACACCACTATGTACAAAAAGAATAAAATCTTTTGGATCAATGTTGGGAATGTCTAAAAACAGTAAATGAGGACATATTTGGACTCTCGGGAGGAATGTGAGTTTATGAGACTTAGAATGAGTCTGATCTGAGCTCTCTAGGTCAACCAAAACCCATTGATTGACCTAGGGGCCTTGGAATTCTGAAATTTTGGCATGGGATAGAAGGGGTGAGTGTCTGGGATGTATATATGCCCTCTAACCATGGTTATGAGTCTCCCACAAGAAGTTATGGTCACGTGCCAAGTGACACGGATCATAGTATTGGTCTTGAAAAATCAACACCAACATGGTATTGCTCTTCGCATATCAGCACCACCGTGCCAATGACATTATGTATTATGTTTGACTTTGCAGTAAATTAATTCCTGTAACAATTCAGTATAAATTTCTCATTTCATACATAAAAATCTTCAATACTCAATTAACAATATTATTAACACCAAATCAATCATATCACAAGTATTTAATCACATTTACTATAATGCAACATTTACTAAGATTGTTATAAATACAATATAAAAATCGCACAGGACTGATGAAACCATAGCTCTGCTATATTTTACAAATACAAATATACAAGTAACATAAGTACACAATATTAGCTTTACAATATCTACCCAAGTTTTCATATTACAGCACAATGGATCATTAGACTGAAAATATTAAGAACTTGTCTCTCAAAATTGATACTGATACATCTATTCTAAATTTTTTATGTCTACTTATTTGAAGTCCATCTTCAGATCATATAGCAAACATCTAATGTATTGGATCACAAAAAAGTCATAGTCATTACTGTAAATAATATGAACAATTTAGTATTTCAAATTTAAGTTAAATTTACATACACATTGATTCTCTTATACTTAATTGACTTTTTATTGTGAATAATCAACTGTCACACAAACCTATTTGTCAAAGGGATAGTGATATTCTAAACCAGGATGAATAATAATAAGTTTCTCACAAGATTTTTTTTTTAAATTCAGATACCTATAAAAATGAAATGGAAAAATTAACATAAACTATAATTAATACTGTAATACTAATATAAACAGGAATATTGTATTCTCACCAATGCTTCAAAATCTGATGATGATTTACCATTATGTTCAAGAGAGTTGTAA
>JBBUKS010302607.1:0-20701 GCA_038050645.1 Hedychium gardnerianum
TACCTCCTCCGTGTTGGTCCTGGGACGGACTGGCGGGGGCGCTGGGGGCGAGCGTTTCGCCTTTTGCCACAATTATTTGGGATTAAAAATATTTTTTATTTCAACATTAGCAGTCAATGGGTAATAATTATTCATTGATTTTCGTATAACACGAAACATTAATTATTATTTTTAATTAAAATTATTATATATAAATTATTATTATATTAAAATATTCTTTACTTACAACTTAATTAAAAATTATTTAAATTTGATAAAAATATTTTAAAATAAAATAACTGTTATACATTATAATTGTTACAAAATATATATAAAGAGAATTATATTAGCCTGTACATTTTATCCTGTATAATTATGGACACTTGTTGAGGTGATCATCTGCACATCATTAATCAAAATATGTATGATATGATTAATAATCAGGATTATATCATCTCAATAGATATATATAATTATACAGAATAAAATATATAAATTATTAAAATTATATATATATATATATATATATAGCCTGAAGATCGGCTGAATCTAAATAACATCTGAATGGATGTGACATGTCTCTCAATAATTAAAATATGAAGAGACTCTTTTGTAAAAATGAAAAGAATATTTTTTAGAAAAAGCATTCCATCACATGTTTATATTAATTTTTAAAAATTATTTTGATCAAGATATTCAATTTTTCTAACCTATAAATAAGATTATCTATTCATTTTCACAAAAGTTTTTATTGATCATCTAAATAAATTAAAAAAATATTCATAAAAATTTATTTAAACGATATCAATATTTTTATAGTCATCATATAGAAAAAAATATTATTATAATAGTTATCATAACATGTAATAATTATTCATTGATCTTTATATAACATGAAAATTTAATTATTTTATTTTAATTAAAATTATTATATATAAATTACTATTATATTAAATACTCTTTACTAATAACTTAATTAAAAACTATTTAAACTTGATTAAATTTATTTTAAAATAAAATTAGTGTTATAATATCTAACAGCTATATATAAAATAGTTACGACTAACATTGAAAATAAGAACTACAATATTTATAGTCGTTGTCGGATTAACATTGGAAATAATAACTACAATATTATAGTAGTAATAGTTGTTTCAATAATATAGTAAGTGAAGATTATTATAACATTATACCAGTTAATCATAGTAGCTATAATAATAGTGTCTCTAGGCGATATAATAGCAAAGCGTTATCATCTAAATATTCATAATTTGATTCTCACATATAATGTATTTATAAAAAAAAAACTTTAAATAGAATGCATAATTATGAGATATTAGATTTTTGGATCATCCGTCACAAGTATTTTTCGATTTACCGTAACAGTCGATGAAAATTTATAATGAGGTCGAGCCAATCACCCTAAATTTAGTGTTATCTGATTTATTATTATTTTTATAATAGTATTGATAGTGCTTTAGGGCATAGTCAAATTTGTCATCGTATCAAAGATTTGTCGAATTCAAATAAGGATTGAATCTCGATAAAAGTCGTAGATATATTCTTTCACAATGGAGCCACTTTGATTATCTACTTCAATTTTTTTAATTTACGTGGGATAGTTGTGAGGATCATCCATCCTCCTACGACAAATTTTATTTTTTACAGAATATAATATAGTAATAGTATTTTTGAAATAAAATATATAATGAAATCTTCGTTTCATGATTTTTATAAAAGGTCGTCCATTTGAAAAAATATATATTTATTTTTAAATTTATAATTTTTAAAAAAATATTTAACACAGTTATATATATATATATATATCCAAAAAAAAATTAAAAGTTTTTAAATTTAAAATTTTAGTATTCAATCCTTAAAGTTTAAAGATAAAATTTTATTAATATAATTAATTATTTAAAAAATATATATATATATATATATATTTATCCGTCTGAATAAATTGAAACGCCTGAATTCTACGGAACACGGTACATAATATAATTTACTATATATATATTACACAAACATTAAAGTTGACTGAGTCTAAATAACATGTGGATGTGACATGTCTCACAATAATTAAAATATGAATAGACTCTTTTAAAAGGTAATTAAAAATATAGTATTTTTAAAATAAATTTGTTAATTTTAACCGTTAAGTAATCAACAATGGAGACTAATGATCCATTTGCTTATTAGAAAGTAATAATAATAATAATAATTTTTTGAATTAAACTTTTAAAATCCAAATTTACTTATCCCACTTCATGTAACTAACAGGAATTAAGCTTTAAATTATAGGTTCATTGTATCTGATTAGTGGAAGAAAACGAATAAATTATTAAAGCAAATCCAAACATAATGCCAACCTTTTTCAATCACAAACATGATTAGTACTCATTAAATAAGTCATCAGTATTTGAACAAAAGGAGAAAAAAGACAAAAAGAAATAGTTTAATTCATAAAAAAATTATTATATTGAAATATGGCGTAGGCAAAATTTTGTTTTTTTAGATTGTGTATGAAATACAACATGTAGTTAGAGTGGCGACGAGCTGATATTAATTTGTTGATTTTTTAATAGGAGTAGAAATACATTAAAAAAAAGAAATTGATTAATTATTTATGGTGTGGGGCCATTAATTGGTTAGTTGGTACCAGTCTGACTTTTGTGAGTCAAACATTGGTCAACAGTGCGTGCAAACTTGACTTCTGATAATCAACAAAAACGTGGCATTGGATACTTTACTTTTTAAATATTCAAATCATATACTTTACTTTTTAAATTATTAAAATATATAGCAATTTTTCAAAATATAAAATAAAATAATAGATAGTTTGTCGGTTGTGATTTTTTCGATTGATAAAAAAATGATGGAAAACATTATTGGATATGTTATTTTTCGACAAATTCACTGTCATCAAGGGAAATCTAGCGCAAAAAGTGAAATTGGAGAAAACAAATTAGGAAATTAAAATAAATTATCACGTAAAAAAATATTTCAACTAAAATAGTTTTTTATGTTTATCCCATATTATTTATCGAATTGATTTTTATTTACTTTTATAAATTTATCATGTGGATCAGTACTCCGACGACGTTCTCCATGACGACCTCCTCGCTCGACCACTGGCGGGGCTTCTTCCGAGCGGCCGGCGACTCGGACATCTTCCACGTCATCCGACAAGGCATACGCGTCGCTGCCTCCGATCACTCGGATGAGTTCAAGAGTCGGCGGGATGAGATTGCACAGATGCTATTCGCCGCGCCTGATCACCCGACGAGAAGGCCGACTCTGGCCGCGGAAACGCCGTCGAAGCGATTGAGGTCAAAGCGACGAGGATTCTGACCGTGGCAACGCCGTCAACAGCGTTAGAACTTTATTACCACCTCTGACTCCCTCTGAAGAACAGAAACCAGAGATTGCTGCTGTCGCTGTTGATGAAGAAAACCGAGAAACTTGGAAGATGTCAGTTTCAGAAAATGGCAAGATTGGTCTTCGAAGACTACTCCATGACCAGACGAAGCCATCCGAGACACATAGAACATCCACAGAGCATCAATCTGCAGAGCCTCCAGCACCAAAACCTAGCAATCAGGAAGGATCGCTTCCAACATTCATAGAGCATCGACCTGCAGAGTTCCAATTTCCACCATTGCATTTGATTGAAATGTTAAGTTCCATTGATTTATCACAAAGCTGAACCTCAATCTTCTGTTGTTGTCTACTTGTAAGTAGAGTGGAATTCAAGTGAATGAGTACTCATAAGACAGAAAAATCCTAGAAAGAATTAGCTGATGATTAATTTTAGACAAATTCATCACATTATATCTTTGGGTTTCAAATTTCTCTTTTTGAATTCTCATGTGAGAGGGTAGTTAATCAATCCCATTAATTAGTACTCCACAAGTATAATTGTGATACTGCAACTAAAATCTATCCAAACAACAATGAAAAGTGCAATAGGGCTAGATAATTATCTTCTCTTTGGCTAATTAAAAGCCTTGAACAAGCTATTGCATGTTGAGTCTTTTTGGCTTCTAACAAGGGATGATTGGGATTCATGTAAAACATTACTGTTAATTGTTATCAATATAAAATGCTTTTAAGAAACTCCAGAAGTCCATAGATGTAGTAGTCTATGATACCTTATAAGCTATGTTTCGATACTTGAAACCTCAATTCTCACTCATCAAATATATATATTGTCGAAATTTGAGATGCTCCACATTCAACAAACAAGAACATTATGTGAGGTGGTGTATCCATCATAAGTTTGAAGCTTAACCATTTTCTATCCAAAAGTAGGATTGCCTTGGGCCTTCTGATGTGAACCCAAGGAGAAGGGTTGCAGTTCCTCGCCGGAATGGTACTCATCATTGGCTAGCAGTTCCGAACTCATTGTGATTTTTGTAGTAGAATGTTGTTTATTATCTGAGCTGATTTTGGTTTTGCTCATGCAGTTCGAATGGAGGGGAAGATGCTGAGAAGGCCAAGCATGCATGATTTATAGATTGTGATGGTGGATCATCACAATCCTGAGCCCTTGGCTAAGTATGAGGATGTCATTGCCGATCCGAAATTGTTTGTCGAAACTCTCGAGGATTTTCTCTCCAGAGTTGGGACAAAGTTAAGGTGTGACTAACTCCCATCCTTTTTGCTGTGTTTTCTTGAGGGAGGTTACTAGGAGGGAAATGAAAAGTTCAAGTGAAATGAAAAGAAAAAAAAAGTTTTCTCAATTTATTAAATGCTTAAACTTCATCATTCATGAGCTCAAATAGTTCCATAGAACTTGCTCTAAGAGCCATCTTGTTCGCTTTATCGGGCTATATTGATATGATAATAATTCCTAATGCTTATTTAACTCACCAACATCTTTAAACATTAGTAGATTTTCTATCTTATTGGGACATGTTGATTATTTTTTGTTTTAGTTGTTTGTTTTCTGATAAAGAAGGTGAGGAGGAAGCAGATTAGAAGTAGAATAGATCAGAAGTAAAATGAAGAAATCAATCAAGAAGAAGATAGAGAAAATATGTGAAATGTTTATCAAAAGATTAATTTTTATTTATCTGAGTTGACTTGGCTGTGATCATGTCATGTGATCTTTTGTTTATCTGATTAATTAATTTTGTTTGGATTTTGTTTATATTGTAAAATTAACTTTATATGTTAAATTTGTTTGACTGTGACCATAATTCTTTGTTATGTTTGGAATTTGTTTGTGTTGTATGTGAAATTTGTTTGTTTGAAACTTTGTATGTGAAATTTGTTTGGTTGTGATCATGTTTTGGCTGTGAAATTTATTTGGTTGTTGTCTTTGGTTCTATGAAATTTTGGAAGTTTGCAATAAATTTTAAGATGAAAATAATTCGTTGTTGGTTATAAAATTTGTCAATTTGTAATGAAAATTATTTTCATCGTTGATTTGTGATGAAAATTATATTTATTATAAATTTTGCGACGAATTTATTTTTTATTCGTTGTAAAATTTTGCGATTACTTATTTGCGATGAAAATAATATTATTGCAAAATTCATGACAAATTATTTTTGCAATGATTTTTTAATTTTTTTTATCACAAATAAGGAATTTTTTTTAGTGAATCTATTTCTATGCCCTCCATTTCCTATCCGTAGAGATAATAGAAAAAAGTTTGTTAATTTTTTGAACTATATTTATTTTAGTTATACAAATATATGTATTATATTTGTAGCTACAGATACTTGGACTTTGTGATTATTGAAGTTGGTCTATAATAAATTGACAATATATTTATCATGTTATTAAAATTTTAAATAAATATGAAATATATTTATAATTGACAGTAAACTAAGACTTTAATATTAGGTCCATATCTAATGATACTTTATATTTTTCTTATTTGATATGTCTTTTAATTATTTTTATTAAATTTATATTTTCCTTATTTTATTTATCATTATTATTATATTTGTAAATTTGACTAAATGATCAAAAGATGAATAAAAATTATGTATTATCATTTTAATATATTTTTTAAAATTTTTTATTTCTATTTTAAGTAATGGATAAATTGTAATGATGTGTAAATTTAAAATTTAGATTATATATTTTAAATAAATATTAGTAATAATTTTAATATCTTTTATAAATTACCATAAATAACATTTATTATTAGTTAAGGGAACATTTTAAAATAACCTTGTAAATTATCATTGTTGATATTTTTTATATTTTGTTATTCTTATAAAAAAAATATAAGACAGTTATAATTGTCAATATTTAAATTTATCCTTATTAAAATAATAACAAAGTATATATAAATGTTCTCAATATATATATATATATATTTTGATATTTTAGTCTATTATTATATCCTTATATTGGGACACTCTAAAATTGTCATTGATATTTATAACTACATTACAAAATGTCAGAAATGTTAGGAGGGCTTAAGACGATATTATTTTTTAGGATGTTTATCGGTAATGTCATTAAAATTTTAATGTCACTACAAATATATTATAAAGATATTTTATGTGTGTTTTTAAATAGTATTATTCTGATAATATAATTAGCTTATTTGGTCTATATATTTTTTTAGAACATGTATACTCATGTTTCTGTTTGTGGATTTGTTTGTTCTAAACAATTTCATTAATGCAACAATAGTTAGTTAAGATTTATTTATCATTATGGTACGATAACAATTTCATTTGAGTTTCAGTTTGTTCGCGACAGCAAATCAGCAATTGACATTTGAACTTCCCTCCAAACTGGCGAGTTTTAATTCGTTAATATTCAAATTTAAAAAAATAAATTTGGAAAAATAAAAAATAAAATGGCTCAGCTGGAGTGGGCCCCACGCTATCCTGACACAGGCGGATGCGATTTTGAGGAACAGCTCAGCTTTCACGTGCTCACATCGTGCCGTTCTGTTCTACCACCGGGTAGCTTCACGTGACGTCGAACGTTGATGGCATTTTTCTGATTTGCCCCCTCCCCCCTCCCCTCTTCATACTTTGATCCTCCTTTCTAAATACTCCAATTCAAAATATATAAAAAGAAGTTTAAAATTACTTTAAAATATTTTTTTTATTGAACAATGATTTGTCATATTTGAGTTAAAGAATAAATTATTTAGGCAAAACTTCTCAAATAAAAGGATGTCCTTTTAATTTTTTAAACATATAGGACCATTGTATGAGTCGTCCTCAGAATGCGGGGCCCATCGGTTATCGGACTTGAGAGCAATTATTAGATCGGATTTGAACCAGCCAATTAAATACCCGCTTCCTCGCTGCAGCGCCCTAGCACACGAAGCCCCTTCCTCGTCTTCTTTCTTTCGCTGCTCCAGTCCCGATCTTTAGGGTTTCGTCCCAGGCGAGAGGCGAAGAGAAACAATGAGGGAGATCATAAGCATCCACATCGGCCAGGCCGGGATCCAGGTCGGGAATGCTTGCTGGGAACTCTACTGCCTCGAGCACGGCATCCAGCCGGATGGCATCATGCCCAGGTGATCTCTGTGGCTGCCTGCATTTTGTTGTTAGATCTTGTGTTTGGATGAGTGGCTCTTTGAGTTTGAGTGGGAAAAGATTTGGATGTGTTTTTGTCTCTTGCACAAGCAGATCTAGGGTTTTTCTTTCAAATTTGGGTTGGCCTTTTTATGTGGGAAAAGCGTTATATGCTCTTTGGTCTCTGGGACAACGAGATCTACGGCGTTGTGTTAGATTTGCTTGATCTTGGAAGTCGTTTTAGGAAAAGACGTGAAATTGGTGATCATTAGTCTGAAATCTGTTTTGGGTTTCGTTCGTGTAGTATTCTGCACGATTTTCTGCGATAGTTTTAGTTAAGAAGATATTTTGTATTCTTTGTGTAACGTGTTGGTCGTCTTCTTCAGTGATTCTAGTGTAGGAGTGGCGTGCGACGCCTTCAATACATTCTTCAGCGAAACTGGTGCTGGGAAACATGTGCCGAGGGCCATCTTCGTGGATCTGGAGCCGACTGTCATCGATGAAGTTCGAACTGGATCTTATCGCCAACTCTTCCATCCGGAGCAACTCATATCTGGGAAGGAGGATGCCGCAAATAACTTTGCCAGGGGTCACTACACAGGTAGCTATTGTTCTTGGAGCTTCTTTTTTGCCATTAGAACCTCTTGTAACTTACTCTACGATTGTTCGTATGACATGCAGTTGGAAAGGAAATTGTTGATCTGTGCCTTGATCGTGTCCGAAAATTAGCTGACAACTGCACTGGCTTGCAAGGATTTTTAGTCTTCAATGCTGTTGGAGGTGGTACTGGATCTGGTTTGGGATCCCTACTTTTGGAACGACTTTCTGTGGATTATGGAAAAAAGTCAAAGCTTGGTTTCACTATCTATCCTTCTCCTCAGGTATTAAAGAAGTTGTGCAAGCTTACCTAGTTTAAGTTTAAATATCTGTCTTGATGATCACTATCTAGCAGGTTTGTCCTTGTTATTCTCCAATGCATGTTATGTAGCCTTAAGATATTGTTAGTGCTTACAAATATTTTCATCTTTCAAATTGTTGTCTATATTTTAATTTCATCTGGCCTTTGCATTTTGCATTATATCATCTATAAGCTGACAAAGGTTAGTGCAGAGCTTGGGATGCTAAAGATTTAGCTCCTTCTGAGATCTTTATAATGGTTCTCAAGTAGTTGTGATCTGATTAAAGGGATGTCATGTTTATGTGTTTGTATTGACAATATTGATGCAATTTGCTTTGCCACACCAAACTGAACTGCATGTGGAAAATTAAAACCATTCATCATTAACTTCCGCCTAATGAGGATTGCATAAAAACCTTGAGGTTGTATGATTGGTATCCAAGTGAATTGGCCATTTGTGCTTTTGTTTTTGATTTCAGTAACTGCATAGCTTGCATTGTGTTTGCCTGTGATTATCGACCTGGTTTACATGTACTTATTCTGCAATATGAACTTATCCTTTCATGTTTTATTGGCAGGTGTCTACAGCAGTTGTGGAACCTTACAACAGTGTCCTTTCCACTCACTCTTTGCTTGAGCACACTGATGTTGCAGTTCTATTGGACAATGAGGCCATCTATGATATCTGCAGAAGGTCTCTGGATATTGAGCGACCAACTTATACCAACTTGAACAGACTGATTTCTCAGGTCATATCTTCCTTGACCACATCTCTGAGGTTTGATGGAGCCATTAATGTGGATATAACTGAGTTCCAAACCAATCTTGTCCCGTACCCTAGAATCCATTTCATGCTTTCCTCATACGCCCCTGTCATTTCTGCTGAGAAAGCATACCATGAGCAACTTTCAGTCCCTGAAATCACAAATGCTGTTTTTGAGCCATCCAGCATGATGGCAAAATGTGACCCAAGGCATGGAAAATACATGGCTTGTTGTTTGATGTACCGAGGAGATGTTGTGCCCAAAGATGTCAATGCCGCTGTTGCAACCATTAAGACCAAGAGAACAGTTCAGTTTGTTGATTGGTGAGTTTTCTGTTACATCGTGGTGTTTATGAGAATTTTCCAGAACTCTCTAAGATCAAATTTTGTTGTTATACTTTACAATTGACTATTGGTTGTTATGTTTTGTAGGTGCCCTACTGGGTTTAAGTGTGGCATCAACTACCAGCCTCCCACTGTTGTGCCTGGAGGTGATCTAGCCAAGGTCCAGCGAGCTGTGTGCATGATCAGCAATAACACTGCTGTTGCTGAGGTGTTTTCAAGGATTGATCACAAATTTGACCTCATGTATGCTAAGCGAGCCTTTGTTCACTGGTATGTTGGCGAAGGTATGGAAGAAGGTGAGTTCTCAGAAGCACGAGAGGATTTGGCTGCCCTTGAAAAGGACTACGAGGAAGTTGGGGCAGAAGGTGCTGATGATGATGAAGAACCCGAAGATTACTAAATGCTCATGTTGGATGTTTGAGGATTGCGTTTCTATTGTTTTTGGCTGTTTTTATTACTTTCTCTTCCATCAAGTGGGTTTGTGTTGGCTACTTGGGATTGTTAGACGTTTTGCCACAAACTGTTAGCTTTTCAGTACTATTAGGTATGCCTCGTTGCCACACTTGTTTTATTCTCATTGTCTTTCTCTAACAAATTGGTTGTAATCGTTCTTTGCTTCTCCTCGTGCTTATTATGCCTTGCTGAATTATTAGATGTGCAAAATAAACTTCCATACCATGTTTGTACTTGTTTGGTTATATTAGTTATTTTATTACTGTAAACGTCTCTTGGATTCACCTTGTGTTTGTCGTTTAGATTTGGCTTTTGTTCTCGTTTGATATTGATTTTTTTTTCTTAAAACAAATTGCTTGGTAGTGTAAACATCTTCCAATATTGAGGAAGGGGCTTCCAAGTTTCCAATACATGTTCTAAAAGAAACATAGACCAAATAGCTAATTAGTTTGCTGTAACTGGTGGATTATGGTTCCTGTACACATCAAGACAAGCAACTAAAGCTCCTCCTGAAGCAGTTTGAGAAAATCAGTGTCGCCTATTTCTGGAGTTCCTGTGGAATGCAGCTTGAAAGATAGAATCATTGCAGCCAAGTTCCCAAGCTCTTAAACAGGGGAGGCCTTTTATTGCTGTCCTTGGGTATCTCTGCTCGAGGTTGAATTACTTGTATCCTTCGCTGCCTTTTAGCTGCATATATCAAGTAAACATGTCACTACTCTTCTTCCTTCACGATCGAGACATTATGATCAAATACTCAAATAAATAATTAGTTGAATATCCAACATACCGTTTTCAGTTTGTTGGTAGCCTTCGCGAAGCTTGCGCTTTGACATTTCCAACTTAGATCGAAGCGATGCATCCTGATCAAGACATGTGAATTGTTAAAGCAAATATGATTGATAATTTTTTAAGACAATTATATATAAATTAAGTTAGAAATAAATTTCAAGTTGGATGAACTTACATCTAGACGCATGTTTGGCAATAATCTGGAAGGCTCAGGTTGAGCAACAGCAATCACAGACTCAGGTTTATGCTCTGTGGATGTTCTCTGTAATCTGCCCTGTGGATGTCTTGTGGATGAAGCAATGACAGGAGGCTCTGCAGGTCGATGCTCTATGAATGTTGGAAGGGAACCTTCCTGTTCCTGATTGCTAGGTTCAGGTGCAATCACAGGAGGATGCTCTGTGGATGTTTTCTGTGGCTCCGATGACTTCGTTTGGTCATGGATTAGTCTTCTAAGACGAATCTTGCCGTTTTCTGAGACTGACACCTTCCAGGTTTCTCGGCTCATCGTATCTGCTTTTTCTTCATCATCAACAGCGACAGCAGCGAGCTCTGGTTTCTGTTCTTCGGAGGGAGTCAGTGGCGGTAATAAAGTTCCAACGCTTTTGACGGCGTTGCCACCAGAGTCCTCCTCCCTCTCCTCGATCGCTTTGACCTCGGTCACTTTGACGGCGGCGTTGTCACGGCCGTCATCCTTCTTATCCTCAATCGCTACGGAATTTTCGCGGCCCTCGTCGGCCTTCTCGACGGGGTGAGGCGCGGCGAATAGCATCTGTGCAATCTCATCCCGCCGGCTCTTGAATTCGTCCGGGTGATCGGAGGCAGCGACGTGTATGGCTTGTCGGATGACGTGGAAGATGTCGGAGCCGCCGGCCGCCCTGAAGAAGCCCCGCCAGTGGTCGAGCGAGGAGGTCGTCATAGAGAACGTCGTCGGATTCACGATGTTTTTTCGGTGGAACCCTCGCTCTCACTCTCACTCTCAGCAATCTCCAATTTCTCCGGAATAAACGCGCGCACGTGCGGGTAGATTTTTTTATTTATATATATAGAAAATAATAACAACAAAAAGCGCGCGCATCTGCGGTAAATTTGGTTCAAAATTATTATCATTTTATTTTAAAAATTATAAATTTATAAAAAATATAAAAAAGTATACTTATTTAAATTATCTATATATTTTTTAAAATATAAAAAATAAAAATACATAGTTATTATTTTAATATATATATATATATATTTTATCTTTTAAATATTAATTTTTTTAATTCATTTTATAATCAGATCAGAATCCGATGAACGAAGCAAAAAGGAAGCACTAAATAAATAAATAAACTAATGCTGTCGTTATGGAGGTATATTTACGTAATTCTCCCTGAAATATTTAATTATTACAATTTAACCAATTATCCAAACTGCAAGCAAGTCACAAGTTTCCGGTCCGAAACCGCAGCAAATTACCAACCGCGTATATATAATTTCTCCAAAATATCTCTTGTTCTTCTTCTTCTTCTTCTTCCCTTCTCCGACGACATCGCTTCTAATGGCAGCAGCCCTCGCCGGTCCTCCTCTCTTCCTAACCTCATCCTCTTCCTACTTCTCTCTTCCTCCCCTCTTCTTCCCTCCCTCACCCGTTAGCTTGTCCTCCCCCTCCAAGTCCGCCACACTCCGTTGGCGACTCTCCCCCTCTGCCGCCGAGGCCGCGGTGGTAACTGAGGCGGATCCAGAGTCAGATGTAGATGAAGGTAAGTTCGATTGGTTCGCGCAATGGTATCCCGTTGCTCCCCTCGTCGACCTGGACAAGCGGCGCCCGCACGCGAAGACCGTCATGGGGCTCGATCTCGTCGTCTGGTGGGATCGCGCCGAGGGAAGGTGGCAGGTGTTCGACGACCGATGCCCCCACCGACTCGCCCCGCTTTCGGAGGGGCGCGTCGATCCCTGGGGCCGCCTCCAGTGCGTGTACCACGGCTGGTGCTTCGACGGCGCCGGAAATTGCAAGTACATTCCTCAGGCGCCGGTAGATGGACCTCCGGTGAGTCAATTTGGCCTCCTCGTATAAAAGGATGACCTATTTTGCTTTGGTCGGTGCCCGATTATGCAAAATCTAAATTGATTCGTGGTTCTTGATATGATTCTTAAATTCAGTTTCTTTCAGCAATTCTTTTGGAAAATTTCGTTAGTTAAAAGCATTAAGGATGGATATCCCAATCTCGTCGCGATCATAGCAATCGAGCATAATAATTTTAGTAAAAAACGTTGAATTGGTAGCCGAAATTCAAGAAATTAGGGTGGATATCTCACTGATTATTGCTGAAATCAGACTGAAACCATCTAGAATTCATGATCTAAATACCGAGAATTATCTGAGAAGAACTGATCCATGTTTCACTTTCCAAGCTCTCGGCCATGAGAAATAATGGAATAGTGGCATGAGACATACAACCACTTTAAATAGTTGAGGGAACTGGGAACGCTCACAACTGACCGTCATTTCTTGTAGAAATTGATCCCTTAGTTCAGTAATTCTGTTTTTGTTCTTCAAGCACAGCAGTACATGCATAATTGAAAGTAAGTGTAATTGCAATCAGGTACATGGATATATAACACGGTAATAGATAATACTTGCACAAATTCAAAATCTTAAACCTTGATATTAGATAGTTGGCTTGTTACATTTGCACTTGCATTGGCAATGCCGTTGTCTCTATTATTTGTTTCGTTTAGAATATACATATCTGGGTAGTCCCATAGGCATATTGATTTAGGGGCAAATTTAGGGCTTTTACTGCTTAAAAATAATATAAAAGGACATTCCCTATTATGGCAGTGTTATTTTATCATATATGCATGTGACATATCTTGTAGTGTATTATTTGTTGGAGAATAAGGGCTTCGGAATTGATCTCATCCTTTATAATCAAAGTGTATTTCTCTTTATTTTATTTGGTAATAATTTAAACTCTTTAATAAAATACTTCTTAGATAAACAAAAACTTAATAATTAGAAGAATCTGCTCATAAGTAATGATAAAAATTCCACCTATTTGGATGTACATGGATCGGAAAAAGAATGAATAAAGATTTTTTAAATTCATTTTGTAATAATAATATCAAAAATAAACAGCCAACACAAAGTAAGAAACACACAAACTAGAATAGTTATTTTTTTTTAAAATAAAGATTAATTCGTTCTGAATAGTTAATTTTTTAATTAGTGAATGGAATCATAGAGAAGTACTACTTGATCATTTCTGCCAATTTCAAGCCTCTATTATGATTCAGTGAACTTATTATGATTTTGCACTAATGCTGCAGGTTAACACATATAGCAGAGCTTGTGCATCTGTTTATCCAAGTTTTGAACAGAATAAAATCTTGTGGTTTTGGGCAAACACTGATCCTCAGTACAAAAACATCGCTGAAAGAGAGAGACCTCCTTATATTGAAGAGTTGGATGACCCATCTTATACTTCTATAGCAGGAATGAGAGATTTTCCATTTGGGTACATTAGTTTCTCTATCCTAAAATTTTGTTTTTCAATGTTTAATTCTGCTGACTCTGAAGTTGGACAGAAAAATAATGTCATCCATATGGCAAGTGATATCTTAGTTTTTCCAATTCCATTATCATTGTTGGTCAAAAAAATTATCAGTGAGTGGTGCAAATAGATAAGTTGTTTACAATTTGAGGGTTATAAAGTAGACAAGCTATGGAATAGTGACTTGTTATGTGGTGACTGATGTCTTACGTGTCCCCATTTGGTTAATACTAACCATTATTCTATTATTTCCAATCAAACTTTATGTTCATTGGCAAGCAATGCAAATACATTAGTTCAGTTGATAATTAGATACTTCAAATGTATGGAAAAAGTGTTTTTTGTATTGACTAGTTATGTATTTGTCTTATGTCAATGAAGTAATATAAGGAGGATATACAACATTAGGATGTAAGAGAAACATATGCATCCATACAAATGTGTTTCTTTTCTCATCCAATAAGAACTATAACGCATTGCCTTTAAGTTTATAAACTTTTTTTTTGACCTTATTCCTACCATTTAGATCCAAGCGAGGGTATATCATAGTTTATTTTACTCATAAGTAATTTTTGTGCCTTCTAAGTCCTTGGATATATCAATCCTATACACTTCTTTAGAAGATTCAAAGCCATCATAATTACTTCTATAGCATGCTCTTTTAATCACTTGTCATTTAATTTCTTATATGAGTGAATAGTTATTCTGTTTGAACATTGACAGAAGGCTAGTTCGTTATATTTGAGCATTCTAGATAACTTTGATCCATGTAAGCACTACAGAAAATAAATGTTTACCCCTTTAGAACTTGATTCCACAAATTGATTCATTCATTCTACAATAAATATGATTACCTTAGATGCGGTTTTTCAATACAAATAAGCATGTGAAAATGATGTTTATCATGGAACATGGATGTTTCTGGAAGATGATACTGAAGTATCCTTATCCTGTCTTATCGCTTTGTTTGGTTTTCAATGTCATGTTAAGTATCAGTCTGACATCTCAGGTATGAAGTTCTGATAGAGAACCTCATGGATCCTTCTCATGTTCCATATGCACACCGTGGGATAATGAGAGTACCAAAAAGCCTGAAAGCCAGATAAGTATCTCAATTTACAGGCAATTGGTTCTTTATTCTTGTGAAAAAAAGGTTCTTAGAAACTCTTAACCATTGAATGCTATTTAGATGAAAGCAATTGTCTCATAGAACTTCTTTTTGCCTATCTGGTAATTGTCTGCCTAACTAAATATCTAACTCGAGGGACTCTTGCACACCTAATGCTGATAGGGAAGGTGGGGAGCCTCTTGATATAAAGATGGAGACATCAAGTATAACTGGTTTCACAGCTCGAAGGGATTTCGGGTTTAACAAATTTATAGCACCTTGTGTGTTCTATACTTCTCCTCCTATAGTGTCAGCAAATGGATCTGCATCATCTTCAGATGTTCAAAAGGTAATGGTTTGGACTTTGCTTTCTTATTATAAATCTACTGTTATAACTTTGTCATTACATATATCACTGGTTATGAGTTCAGGATTCTTCATTAAAGACACAAATGTCACGGAGGTTTCTTCTCATTTTTATGTGTATTCCTGTTGGTCCTGGACGAAGCAGATTGATTTACTCCTTTCCAAGAAACTTCGCAGTATGGGTTAACCAAATTATTCCAAGGTGGATTTTTCATGTGGGCCAGAATCTTATTCTCGATTCTGACCTTTACCTTCTCCATTTAGAGGTAAGATTTCTTTATTTTTCCCTTGTATATATTTTCCCATCTGACTCGAGTAACTTTTGATCCAACTACTTTTGTTTAGCCTATTATGTGTTGGACCAAGAATTTTGCTTCCTCTCTAACTTGTACAATGTATATTGCCATTGACTGTTGACTAACACAGGTGTTTTCTATGTTGCTTATATCGTTTGAATGTATGGTTAGCCTAATGAATCGTAAATAAATATGCTTGATTAAAAAACAAGTAGAGGATATTAAAATCGTAAACAATTTTCTAGATTCAACACCAACCAAGTTAGGAAAAAGAGTATTACTAACTAGGAAACACAATAATCCCAAATATACTCTGATCAAGTCAAAAGAACTCCAACTAATAACACTCATTTAACTCTTACCAAAATTGATTGCAAATTCAAAATTCAAATATATCCATTTTCCTTGTTTGTATTATTACATATCTATCATAAATTTTATCACTACATTTTTCAAAATTTATGGTGCCAGATAGAATGTTCGTATTGCTGTTTTAATTGTGTTGGCAGACATGTGCAACTCACCCTACAATGTTTCAATAGATAGCGCATAACATCTAAATGGTTAATGGGCTCATGAAAAAAGGTTGCATTATTCAGAAACTTGTTGCACAAATAGAAAACTCCTAGATGCATAAATCATCGAGAGCAAAGACCTGATTTTCTTTGATCAATATGTGCTATGGTTCACACTGCATTTAAGTGTTATCAAACTAAAATGTCTCTGCTAAAATTAAGCTCTAGATCAAGTACCATTATATCATCTAACTCATGCTTGCCAAAAAATTGATCTTCTCAATATTTTGCTAAATTGTACTTCCATAAAACTTATACTTTTTTTAGTGTACCTCATAGTGGTGATGTACTCATTGACAACATGACCATCAAGCCTATGTTATGTCAACCAGTTCAAATAAATGTCTCCTACCAACTGTATGAGCTTCCAAATGAAATATGAACTCTCACTCATCATTGGCTTGGTCTGTGCTAAAAAAAATTCCTTTTTCACAGGAGAGGAAGTTTGCTAAAGCAGCCGCTACTAGTTGGGCCAAGCTCTGTTTTCTGCCAACTAAAGCAGATGCCATGGTTGTTGCCTTCAGGAATTGGTTAAGAAAATATTCAAATGGTCATGTTCCCTGGGGGACAACATCTAATCAGCAGCTTCCGCCTACTCCTCCAAGAGAACAACTTATGGACAGGTAAATTGAGCTCTCTCCTCTTAATCTCGTTTTATATATATATATATATATATGTAAAAAATAAAATCAAAGAAACACATGAAGTAGGTTTTCCAGGGAGACTGTTGCACTTTGTTAACCTTCCCTGCTTGACTATCAAGGAATGCATCAATCTCTTATATATGAGTCGGCTAGCTGTGACTAACATGACGTGATAATCTCTCACTAGTTTTGACTGATCCAACATGTCTTTTGCTTGTGAATATGTTTCCCATTCTGATTTTTAAGTGTAGCTTTATCATTATAAAGTAAAAAAAGTTAAAACATTCCTTGTTTGGTGTTTCCAGATATTGGTCTCATGTTGTCCAATGCAGTAGCTGTCAGAATGCTTTAAAATATCTGAAGGCCCTTGAGTTATCTCTGCAGATTGTTGCATTTGCTTCAGTAGGGATTGTAGCCGCCATCAAACAGAGTACATTATCAACCATTTCAAGGACCATAGTAATCTCGATGGCAGTTTTATTCTTTGTTACTTCCAAGTGGCTTTCTCATTACATCTACAAGAATTTCTACTACCATGATTATGATCATGCTTTCCGATGAGGGATTTAGTTGCACTCTTCCTCATTTGATCAAAATCAACTATCTTAGACTTGCGAAAGTTCGATAGATATAGTTCGGTGTGCGGTGCATAAATCTGGAACAATTTGGAATACTAAATTGTCACCTTGCTTTTCACCATCTTCTTAGGCAATACTCTGCATAATTCTCTGCCATTTCTTGAGCTTGGATTACACAAATGAATCAAGCAAGTTTCTACTCTGATGAATTAACCTCCATCTTATCATCCATATTGCTGCTACTTGTATTATGGTATCACTTCCATTGGATTAAGATGTTTGCTGTATACAGATGAATAAGTTTTCTTCATTTTTTCTGTAAATGTTGACAACTAAATTTCTATAGATACATATTCTTAACCTGATGACTTGACATGGATATGAGATCATTCGAACTATTTGTCTACTTCCTTTTCATCTTGAACAGGTTTCTTATTTCATTATTACTGTTTTGGAAGTAGATCATTTTTAGGCATATGATTGTATACCAGAATCTCACTTGAAGGTTAATTACTACATCCTCTTAATCAGTGACTTTAACCAGATTCCACTGAACCTATCGGTGCATCTGATTAAACTGAGAATTGCAGGTTAATTCGGTCAAATTTTGAACCGGTTCAGTTGGAAAACTCACCGGGAAAAATCACAGGGAGATCCCACAGAGTCTCTAAAGGCAGAGGATTCACCTGCACTCAGGTCATGGCGTAGAGCTGAGGTGATAAATCATTTGAGATCGAGGGATTAAATCTTGGGATTGATGGAGCATAAATTCCTGCATCATGTATAACTCACACACATCCACTTACCTTCCTGATTTACCTCTCGTCTGGGGCGGGGTAGCGGGGTGCTGAGGCGAGGACTTCGCCTTTTGCCCCATGGCGTAGAGAGATGCCGAGAACTGCCGCTCCACCTTCACCCTCTCCAGCTCCGCAGTCTCCTCCGACGCCGCTGGCGAGGAGTTCTCCTGCAGCTGTGGCGCCAAGGAGGGCCACACCAGGTCGAGCTCCTCGCCCAAGTTGCCATCTTTCTGCTTCCTCTCGTGGCAGGGAGCGCCGCCGCTGGTATTACTACTGCTACAGATTTTTTGACTATATCGAGGTGGAAGTAGGTGAATGGGGATTGAAATTGATGCGAGGAGGGAGGAATCGGAGGCGGCGGCGGCGGAGTTGATTTTGCGGGGAGAGGAAGAGGATTGGTATTGGTACTGGGAGGCGCTCTGTTTTTTTTTTTCTCTCTCTTAAGGTTGAGGAGGTAGCGGACGCGGAAGGTGAGGGGCGGAGGGAGTCGGCGGAGGAGGAGGACTAGGAGAAGTTGGTGCGGGTGTTAGCGCCGTGTAGGAGGCAGGCGGCGGAGGCGTAGGCGCGGGCGGTCTCGAAGGTTCCGACCCACATCAGGATCTTCTTGGTGGTTTCCTTGATCTTAGCCACCCAACGCCCCGATGGGCGCTGCCGGACGCTGCCGAGCTTGGTTGTTTTGATCTCGACCTTGGTCTTGGCCTTGGAGGCCGCCGGATCTTCTTGGTGGTCTCCTTGATCTTCGCCACCCAACGCCCCGATGGGTGCTGCCGCACGCCGACGAACTTGGTTGTTTTGATCTCAGCCTTGGCCTTGGAGGCCGCCGGAATCTCGAGATGAAGAAATCAACTATGTCGACCCGATATACTCTTCTTGTCTATTGCAAAGTCAACGCTCACACAATTCGCAATCTGGCAGCCTACCATCTCCGACCAAAAATATCATATTTAATATAATTTTAAAATCAAATATAATTTCAACTACAATTTATTCACATCATATTACATCAAAATATTTATTAAAATATTCTATTTATCTTATTTATAATTTAATTATCAGCATATATTTTAATTTATCTACATCATATTTTATATTTATGTATATTAAAAAATTTAATATTTTAATATATTTTTTTTAATGAAATTAGTGATATAATTTATAAATATAATTAAAATTAAAATATATTAAATAAATTAAAAATAATAATTTTGAATAAATTAAATCTTTTTAAATATATATAATAAAATTAAAATATATTACTAAATATACTTAATTTAAATTTATAATAATTAATTAATATTTTTATAAATAAAGAAAAAATAATAATAATTACCAATTAATTATATTTTATTAATTATATAATAATATAATAAAATTAAAAAAATAAAAATTCTCTATACACCAAATATGATGTAATAAATAGTATAATACCAAAGATGTTGTTATATTATTTTCAAATCATTTATGGTATGAAAATTTAATGTATAAATTAAAGAATTATGATATTATTTTTATATCAAATATGATATTTTAATGTATAAATGGAAGAATGCTCTAAGAAAACTCAAGTGCTCCGTGGCCAACAGGAAGGTAAATGACGAGAAAGAAGAATTAAGATAATTTTATTAAAATATAAAAAACTTTTTTTTTAATCACTATCCAATTATGAATCGATATCAATTTGACCTATCAAAGTTTTTTTATCGATCCTAAAGATAAATCGAAAAGACTCGTGATACCTTATTTAAGTGGCTAATGTATGTTTTTAAAATTATTATTCTATTAGGGAAAAAAATTTATTTGCTATGATCAAAATTCTATCCTTAAATATTTGATTAACTATTTATGAATTAATATAATTGGTATATAAAATATTTGATCTCTAAAGAGTTATGATTTATCTTTTTTTTTTAAAGAGTACGAGATCGTCTTAAAAAAATAATTAGATAATTTTATTTTTTACTTAAGATAATTATTGATCGGTTATATTTATATTTCTCTTGATTTCGCATTAAATTTTGATAAACATTTAATTTTGTATTGCTTGGTAGATGTCAAAATAGAGTTGAAATATAGAA
>JBBUKS010303036.1:0-20691 GCA_038050645.1 Hedychium gardnerianum
TTTGTTTCTTGTACACACAAAATACTAATTCTTCTCCTAATCATCGCATCTACTACCTTCATTGATTTACCAGTGAGGGTTCTTATGTTCCATGTTCCAAATCTTAGATTATTAGTTTTCTTATAATATTTGTTCTTATCCAACCTATGGTGTGAAAACTCTTGTCTATTTAGCACTACACCCGAATTCTCATGGAGATGTAGCGGTCCTTACCGAGACGTTACAGTCGGATTCTGCAACGCGAATTCTTGCATATTTAACACTACACCCGAGTTCTCATGGAGATGTAGCGGTCCTTGCGGAGACGTTACAGTTGAATCCTGCAACGCGTTCCTTACGGGGAACATTCTAATATTAGCAGAATAGTTTAATTGATCAATTCATTGAAATTTGCCATAGTTTAATGCTGGCTGACAACCTAACGCAACCTTCCTCCTTTATCCGGGCTTGTGACCGGCTATGACTAGTTCGTCATGGGCGGAGTTAGATGATGACTAAGTACATGAATGAATAACTACCTGAAGGCTTGTCAAAATTATCAATAAAAGAGTCGGGTTGTAAGATTTGGATATATTGTATAAAAAAAAAAAAATATCAATAAAAGATCTTTGTCTTTCGAACTCTTCTGACCGACCACAGGGAAGATCCGACTATAAAGGCTAGTAAAAAAAATATAACCTTGAAGGTCCGTAAAAGAAATCCAACTATGATGGTTTGTAAAATAAATTCAACTTGAAGGCTCGTAAAAGAAATTAAGTATAAAGGCCTGTAACAAGGAAAAATTGGCAATAAAAGCAAGCAACAACAATAAATCTAATTATGAAGGCTGATAAAAGGAATCCAAAAGGCGGATAAAAAAGTAGGAAAAAATGAAGGCTAAGCAACAGTGAAAAATCCAACTATGAATGCGGTTGAAAAGAACCCAGTTATGGAGGCTAGTAAAAGGAAAAATCGGTATTGAAGGCTAAGTAAAAGAGAAAAATCTATAAAGGCTAGTAAAAGAAATCTAGCTATGAAGGTTGCTTAAAGGAAAAATTAGCAATAAAGGCTGAGCAAAAAGAAAAAAAATCCGACTATAAAGGCTAGTAAGGTAAAAAGAAAAATCCATAATAAAGGCTGTGTAAAAGTGAAAAATTCAACTATGGATGTTGGTAAAAGGAAAAAAAATGATAATGGAGGCCAAGCAACAACAGCAGCCTTTATCCCACTAAATGAGATTAGTTATATAGTTCCTCCCACGGTATTAGGCTTGATTCCCTACTATATTTAAATGAATTTTATCTTAGTTTATCGTTGCTATTCAAGTTTTCTTTGCTCTCCTTCCTCGATCAATATTAATGTGTGTATTTGTTATAATCTCACATTACCTAAGTGGGGCATTTGTTGGTTACCTAAGTAGATATTCATACTATCTTATTGAGTCTCTCGGAGTTTCTTTCTCAATTGGTGTAATCATGACTTTCTTTCTAATTCTTATTTTTTATGTTATCCATTCCCATATATCCACGCATCCATCTTAACATCTTCATCTTTGCAACTCTTACATTTAGCTCGTGTGCTCGATTCATAGCCCAACATTCGGTTCCATGTAACATAGTAGGTCTAGCTGTTGTTTTATGAAACTTCTCTTTAAACTTTAGAGGTACCTCATTATCACAAAAAACACCAAACTCCTCTATTTCAATGGAGGCTGAGTAAAAGAGAAAAATTCAGTTATAAGTCCGGTAAAAGGAATCCAACTATGAAGGCCGGTAAAAAGGAAAATTGGCAATGCAGGCCGAGTAAAAGGGAAAATCAGTTATAAAGTCTGAACAAAGGGAAAAATCAATAGTACAAAAGGGAAAAATCGACAATAAAGGTTGGTAAAAGGAATCCAACTATGAAGGCTAGTAAAAGGAAAAATGGGCAATGAAGGCAGAGCAAAAGGAGAAAATTCAGCTATGAAGGCCGGTAAAAGGAATCCAAGTATAAAGGTTGGTAATAGAAAAAATCGACAATGAAGGCAGAATATGAAAAAATAGTCTTTTCTTTAGGATCCGAGAAGGAATGAGAACAGAGAATTAATGGTGGTGGTGGGAAAAAAGTGAAAGGCAGAGATGATAGGAGATGTGCAAAGGATGTTGTGGAGGAAATGATGTGTGATGATAAGGAGAGAGAAAAGATGAGATAAATGTATTAAATAAGAAAAAGATGAATAACAGAAATATAAAAAATTTAGAAAACACGAGATAAAGGATCATAAAGAAGAGAAAAAAAAAAGAAGCTTACTATAAGTACAATGAGAAAGTATAGGAGAAAAATGCTAAGGATGGAAATATGAATAATAAGAGGACGAAGCACGACGATAGAATTGAAACAAAAGAGAACAAGATAAATGTTTAGAAAACATAGATAAAGATGTAGAATAAACAAAAAATGTAGAGCAAGAGGAGGGGCAAGAAATAGGAAAAAAGGACAAACGAAACAAGAGAATGATAATAAAATACTATAGGCAAAAACGGAGTAGTAGGATTAGGGTAAAGGAAAATAAGATTAAGAGGACATGAAGATAAAGAGAGTATAAATTAGGAATAAAAAAAATGAAAAAAAATAAGTAAGGAGAAAGAAATCACAATATAGAGTGGTGATCAATGAAAGATGTATGGAACCAAACGAGGTATTGAACTGCGAATGATTCATGGATGTAGGTGGTGTTGAAGCTTGAGGTTGATGATGAACAAAAAGATAACTGTACTGAGATTGAATCACCAAGTTGCGGCTCTGATAAGGAGAGAAGGAGAAGAGAAGAAGAGGAATTATGAGTTTGCTGCTTTAAGGTTTTGGTTAAAGGCGTCACACGGAAAAGAAAAAAAGAATAGAAGAAGAGAAAAAAGGGCAAAGCCTATAATTGGCGAGAATAAAAGAAAAGATATTTTAAAAGATGAAGTTGGTGGAGTGAGAAAGAAAAGAGATTACAGTTTTGATACCATGTTGAAATTGAAAATTGTATTAATTCAAAAGCTTGTCTAATGCATGAGATTTTTTATAGATTGATATCACGACTTATTCTTCGTAAAATAATAGACTTTTCTAATAAAAACCCTAAAAACTTTTCTAGAAAACAGATTTTTATTGGAAATTAAATTAGCTACTCTATCATATCTCGATTTAGTTTTTATTGGAAACTAGCTACTCTATCGTATCTCGATTTATAAAGTATTTTCAGCCTATATATAGATATAGAATTCTCACATTGTCTAATCACCCGTATGAGGAAATTAATACTTATTGGGTGAACAAATGAAGAATTTTTCATTTCTATTGCAGAAAATATTTGCTTGCCTAGTTAAGTCTTATAAATGTTTGCGTGCAGCCTTATGCTTCTTCTTCTTCCTAGTTTTTATTTTTTTTTTTACATTTTTTTGGTTCTCTTTCAATATTGTTTCTAAGCTTTTAAGTTGGCAAATAGTTCTGGCTGGAAACTGACAAGGCGGCTTATCTTTTGAGGCAATACTTCTTCAGCAACCTTCATGATCGGCTGAGCACCAGACCCTTCCTCAGCCTTATTGAGAAAAAATGGCTGGCATTTCAGGTATCTCTTAATTTTTCACTCATCATGAAGTGATTAATCATCTTTATTAATACATTTTTGTTGAGATAAAATTTTTTTCCCACCTGAAAATTGATAGCTTTATGAAATTTTATCCTCGCTTTTTGATCCATTTTTACCTTGAGTGTGCCCCTTTCCTTTCTAAATATGGGTCTGAACCTAGCTTATTTGCATGTGCAGTTACTTTGTGCAGTGGAGCAGAGTCACAATAAAGGAGTTTGCCATGGTGAGAACAATTCTTTTTGCTGGAAGGAAAATGTCTTGCTCTGAAAATCCCATGTTGGAAATATTCATAAATGAGGTGTTTTGTTAACAATAGGTGACATCAAGTGTGAGAATGTCTTAGTCACCTCTTGGAATTGGTTATATCTTGCTGACTTTGCGTCTTTCAAGCCAACATATATACCAGATGATGACCCTTCTGATTTTTCATTCTTCTTTGACACGGGTGGGAGAAGGCGATGTTATCTTGCACCTGAGGTTCGTTATGTACTACTCTGATGCTTTTTTAGCATCTTCGATCTTTGTGATTAAAAGTTTCATCAAATGGTATTAAAAGACAGATTTGAATTTATCAAAGGGAGTAATGAACATGGAGGTTTGGGTTTAGGAGAAGAAAAAGTGAGTAGTGAAAAGCAGGCTTGAGTTCAGGAGAAGAAAAAGTGAGTAGTCAAAAACAATCATAGTCTTTAAACTATATTATACTTGTAAGGAAAAATTGAGTAGTGTCATCAAGTATATTTCTAAGAAGTAGATATTGATGAATATATCATGCATGGAACAAAGATTGAGTGGGCAAAATGGGAGTGTACTTTTTGAGTCCTCTTAGGCTAAAATAAAAAAATGTTATAGATTGATACGGCTAGCTAGGCTCTTAGAGTATTGAATTGAGAAAGAATATTGTATTTTTGTATGCATGAAAGAGAATTATTATATATAACACCCAATAACTAAATAACATGTGGAAAAATCATTGACTATAATATAGAATTATTAACTCTTATGTCCAAATATCTATGCTCAACTTTCTACATGAAAAACACAATCCCATAAGTAAAAAAAAAGAAAAGATGCTTGATAGGAATCACGAAGACATAATACTATTGCAATGTCTTAGAAACTTTAATGATGCAACACTTGGATTGAATTTGATGTGGATCTTTAAGAGAATCTATCTTCAAAGGACAAAATTGGCGAGGATCTCCAGAATGCTCGGTATGGATTTCTTTCTCAGCTCCTCTCAAATTAAAGATAGTATCATGGTTTGAAGTGCTGTGTTAGTCGACATAGGTAGAATTTGTCGTTCCGCATGCCAATTGGCACGACATTGGATTTAGCATAGGAACTGGCGAAATAGGTAGAAGAGAGATCGAGGGACAGAAGGGAGAGTGTCTTTGAGTCTCCACTTAATCCTAATCCACATGCTTACTTGATGGACTCCACCCAACCTTATTTTGACTTCCATTCAATCTATGAACCTTAAATATTACTTTAACTTAGCTTAATTCTATTTTTTTAAAAAAATTAACTTAAAATGCAATAAAAAAAAAGAGGATAAAATTTGATATCAAACATTCACAAAGTTTTTTTTTTTTTCATTTTTTTTACTTTTACGATGTCAAAAGATTATGCAAGCAAACGATGGGAAAACTATGATTCGGTAAGATTGTGCCAAACCTTTTATCTTTTGTATCTTCTCTTAGCTTTGGTTCAAATGTCAAGAAACAATTAAATTTTGATAGGACACTTTGATTAAATAAAAATTTATTTAATTAAAAAATATATATATTTTTTTCTTTCATTATTTTAAACTTATTTGATTGGAAGATCATTGAAGGTAATGGATAGATTGATGAATTATCCATGTATGTACTTAATGGATAGATTAATGGACAATATCCTCTGAATTTTTTTTTTGAATTATACCCGTGGGCTTATGAGCTCAGACCTTTTTTTTTCCACTTGGAGAATTAGTGGAGCATCCATGTGGGTGTCAACCTGGTCACAACACTAGGGCAGAGATAAGCTGGGGTCTTTAGGTCTTTGCTTCTCCTTACCCCTTTTGAAACTCTGATTTCAATCTCTCAAGATGAAGAGGGAGAATTCTAAGGCTGACACCCCAAAAAGTTGATTTCAAGCTTTTGTTGAAGTATCGAGATGAGTCAGAAAAAGTGACTGGGAAGCCATGGAAATCAAAGTTCTATAAGGATCCAAACAAACTCAAGAGGCCTTCAAGTGCCTTTAAATTTTGAAGAATTAAGGCCTTCAAGTCAGTTGCAGACTTTAGCAAAGCTAGAGGAGATAGGTATGGATGAACATGTTAGAGGTCACGAAGGGTCTTTATGTGGCTATCTTAGCCGAGTTAAAATTAGATTACATGAAGATCATGATTTCCTAAGTGACGATGGATAGGAAGTTGTGCTGTTGTAGCAGTAGACAACAATGATGATTCAAATTAGTCTAAATTTGAGGTTAATGATGATGAAGAGGAATGCGATAATTTGCGAGTGAGAAGAGCAGAGAGGCTCAGATATTGAAAGAGGGGAGGTTGTTGGCCTAGAGATTGTTGGATCATACACTTGTTATTTCGAGATATTTTGAGGCTTGAGCATTAGGTGATTTCTCATTATAGCCTTGAGAATGCAACAGTTTGCAGGTTTGGACAAAAATGAAAGGGAAGGGTAAGGTGATCAATGTACTAGACTGAATTGTCATGCACTGTCACAATATGCTGCATGAAATACCATGTAGTTTTTATCAACTAATGTAAGGTCCCTTTTTAGTGATTGATATTATTAATGAAACCATCCTTGAAAAAATCAGATAAACATGCCTGCATAAGCAAATCAGAAAGAGGATGGTCTTAGGATGACCTGTTTGTCAATACATCCCTGTAACTTCAGTCTTTGAAGGAGAGAACCAACCCTTTTGTCAATTGATATTCCCATAGGACATTGTAATAGTCTTATGCACCATAAGTCCATCCTTTGTCGGAGACATATTGGAAGTTTCTAGAAGGATGAAAGAAAGTGAAGGGTGTTTAATGTGCTAAGCTAATTGCTGTACATTATAACAAGGTGATTTGATGAATATCATGTGGTCCCATACATTCATATAATTTTTTTTTTCTTTTTGACCAATATTGACAATGAAACCATCCTTTAAAAACTGGACATGCGATGCATAAGAGCATATGAGAGTCTCAGGATGACCCTATTATATGAATTTCCTATTATACTCGTAGTTTTTGGAGAAGAATCTATGTAGTGGCTACATGGATAGTTAAAGCATTGTGAGAACTACCTATATTAATGAGCTTATGAAATAATGTTTATACGAAGAGATTCCTTGTTCTTAACTCTCATTACGTGAACGAAAAGACCACAAATTCTTTTTGGGGATGATACTTAAGAATAAGACACCAAAGCAAAAAAAAAAGACGTCAATTTAACATCTATATTAGTGTTCTAAATCTAGATGAAGTACCTTTTAATAACTTAGCTCTCTGTAACTTATGAGTGGACATGTTCATGTCTGTCTTCTTGGAGACTCAAAATTTTCTTAATTTTCATGACTGAACTCCCAAGAATCCATAGAAGTACTTACTATGGTCCTATTTTTCATTTCATATTTATAATTTTTTACATTTTTTGTTTAAATCTTCTATAAGAGAGAAATGCATCTCTGTTCTTCTTCTTTTAGAGGTTTTATGATCATGGAGGTGAGTCACCTGTTGTACCAGATGCACCATTAAAATCATCGATGGACATTTTCTCCTTGGGGTATGTGTTTTTCACTTAATACACTATCTTTATTCTCTTCAAGTTAGTTGCATCATCTCAGCTGTGTTGTATAAATTAATTCCATTAAAGTTGTATGCATTAATTGAGTTCCCAAAGGCATAGTGGTGGTGGAAGCCACAACATAGCTGTCAGACTACCATTTCAGTTTTTGTAATTCAATAAAACATTATACCTTCAAGAAATCCCTAAGATCAATATATGTCTTCATTTTCTTTTATTAGATGTGAGGTTGATCTGAGCATAGCTAACTGAAGTCGTGATACTACTTATCAACTTTGAAACCCCATTTTCGTTATGAAATCATTTGCGAGATTAGAGTGTTGTATTGAAGGTATATTATATTAATTTGTTGATGCAGATTATCTACATTTTACCCATGCTGGCGTGGTACTGATTTTAGTCGATGTCTACATTATTTTTCAGTCATGCTGACTTATAAATATTGGCACCTTATACTATGCTTTTGACTAATTCAGTTTTCATGTTTCAGTTCTACAATGGTCCTCACTGATGTACTAGATCATACATTTGGGTTCATTGTTCCTTTATCTAAAGAGGGGAGACAAGTTTCTTTCACATGAGGGTTTGGAGTTGTTGGAATTGTGGGAAGTAAAGAAAAGGGAAGAATAAGATGAGAGGTGTAGAATGATGATGAAGAAAAGAGATGAGAAGTCTCTTGCACAAGGGTTTCATCTATGATCACTATTAAGACCCAGAGTGGTCCATAGATTGAATTTCCTCTCTGTAGAGTAGTCTTGATCACTCTAGGCATATTCTAAATAGGGATGATTGGATGCAGGAACAGTAAGAAAAAGCTAGAGGGGGCTGAAAAAAAAGTAAAGAGGGGTTGGAGTGATGAAGAAAAGATTTAAAATTTCGTTCTGTGCTGGACGAAACGGGCGAAATTTGGCATTCCCACCCAACATCGGCACTAGCACCGCGGGCCGCCGCTGGTTAGCGAAGGCCACCGCGACCTCCGCAGGTTGCGGCGGGGACGCCCGTGGGTGCGGTTGGGATGCGCCATTATTAAATTTTAGGTTAATAATTTCAATCAACTCCTAGTTATAAATAGGATAATCTAAATATGTTTAATTAAACCCTAATAAAAATATTCCATTAATTTAATATATATATATATATATATATATTATTTGTTTTAATTCTAAAAATATATAATAAATTATTTATTTACCATATGGAGGGGCCGCAATCCCATATATATATATATATATATTTTGTTTTTTTTAATATTTAGATTTTTTTTAATTTTTAATTAATATATTTTATATTTTATATTTAAAAAATATCGAAATCATATCGGCATAGTATGATACAGTACTAAAACCGTGTTGTTCCGATCATAAATTGAAACTCCGATGCGGGTCGAGATTTTAAACCATGGGAACTATTGTATGGTTTAGGGACTCTTTATCTCTAATCTTTTTCTTTTTCCCCCCATTTTTCTTTCTATACACATTCGATAGTTGTTTCATATCACTGGAGCCAAGCTGCACAAGCACAAACATTGTCCACCTTAGTTCAATTGACCAGCACGTGGTACCTATTCTTAGGATTCTAAAAATTCTAGCTTCATAGGTACCTATGGGAAGTGAAGTGAAGAGTTTGAATGACCTTTTAATTATCTTATGAACAAGCACCTATTCTTAAATATTTTAGACTGATTTATTTTAGCAATTGTAGGAGGTGATCTGGGATAAATAGGAACAAATTTGAATGAATGTCATGCAAATTTCTTTCCTTTTTTTGTATGTTATAAAGATAGTTTGGTTCTATCATAAAGTACAATGACCTCACGTACTTCTCTTACCAAGACTATTTTTTTTGGTGCCCACTAGTGCTCAAACCCATGGTTCTAGGACATAATTATGTCGGTGCTATCACTTTGTCTCAATTACCAATTTACTGCCCTCATTTGAACGGTTCTGTCACTTATATACAATTCTCTGAGATACTGAGTGGTTCAATGACCTTTTTCATGTATCTACAGATTATATGAAAACTTTAGACCATCCTACAACAGGAAAATTTGATCTTGATTGTGGATGTAGAGAAAGGAAACTTTTAAATGGTCCCTCCAGGGCTTATTCCTTGTAATTATTAACTAGCAAAACAGGACGATGAGAAAATCAATAATCTTGTTTTTGCATTTCTTTATTTTTTAAAAAGTAAAAATAGGTTGGCTATTCTATATGAGGTAAGTGTAGGATTTTGTATGTTGCTGAAGCCAAGTTTTCAATGAAGCCATGTTTTCAATCTGATGGGTGAGTTCGGTGTAAGTTTAATCTAGGATGCCTAGGTAAGAATGATCTGTGGACATTAAAATAAATGTATCACATGCTGATGTAGTATAAATTTCTGGTGTAAGGTGGTTGTCACTTTAGCTGCGTACTGAATATATCTATCACCTCCACTGGGTTGTAATTTCCTTTTCTGGTCAAGTGATTTAAATGGATAAACAATTTACTCAATCCTGTAAATGGCCAATGAGATTTTCTGTTGTCTTTTGCTTTCAGATGTGTTATTGCTGAACTTTTCTTGGAGGGACAACCACTATTTGAGTTATCCCAGCTACTGGCATATCGGCGAGGGCAATATGACCCTTCTCAGTGCCTAGAAAAGGTACATCATTAGGCATCCATCCAAGTATGAAGGTTTCCCCCCATTCTATGTACTATTTCCTTTTTTTAAAAAGAAATTGAACTCTGAGTTGATTTCCATTTGTGTTTTTTTGCTTCGAAGTGCGTTCCTCTTAATATCATCTATTTGTTTTAATCTTATGGTTAAATAATTTAACATTTCTTGAGTAGAACTTATCTGATCTGTAATTATTGTAGATACAAGATGAAGGTGTTCAGAAAATGATACTTCATATGATTCAGTTAAATCCAAATGCAAGGTTATCAAGTCAAAGTTACTTGCAAAATTATGCATCTTCAATATTTCCAAGCTATTTCTCACCATCTCTTCACAAATTCTTCTCTTATTTGGTTCCGCTTGATTCAGATGCAAGGGTGAGAAAGCCTCCTCCATTGACTGTAATTGCAATCTATATTAAACTTCATTCTAGTAAAAAGAAGCCATTTGTTTCTTCCATAGGTTGCAGCAATTGAAAGAGCATTCCATAAGATTCATGCACAAATGATGAGTGCCAGGTCATCAGATGATGTCATTATTGACTCATCTGCGTCTCCCAAACTCACAGATGAAGGTTTCCAAAATATCAAAGGGGTGACTGAATGTATGCTTTTGGCTAGTGGGGATGCAAGAAGCAGATCAGGGAAGAGTACAATTGCAGGCCAGGTTCAGCTTGTTGGAGATGTCACTTCACTCTTGAGGGATGTAGAACAAATAAATCGTTCTGCACACAGAGATGTAACACAGAAGAATGCTACAATCTTTTCTACTAATGATTCTGATGCTGACTGCACTAGATTTTCTAAGCAATCAAGGACCTTGAAGGATCAGCCATCAAATGATCTCCAAAGGCACAAGCAGAAAGATTTGCTATTTCTAAGAAACATCTTGAAAGGTGACCTGGACTCTTTGATGGATGTTTATGATAGCCAGACAGATACATACCGCATGCCATCTTTTCCAGGGTCAGGTGACAAAAACAGTTGCGATGGCATGGTCCTGATTGCATCATTAGTATGTTCTTGCATAAGAAGTGTGAAACAGCCACAACTCAGAAGGGCTGGTCTCCTCCTACTGAAGACCTCTTCCTTGTACACTGATGATGAAGATCGTCTACAACATGTCCTTCCATATGTTATTGCAATGCTTTCTGATCCAGCTGCTATTGTTCGCTGTGCTGCTCTTGAAACATTGTGTTACATTTTAACTCTTGTCCAAGATTTCCCTCCTAGTGATGCAATGATTTTTCCCGAGTATATCCTTCCAATGCTTTCCATGCTTCCTGATGATCCAGAGGAGAGTGTTAGGATTTGTTATGCTAGTAATATTTCTAAGATTGCGTTGTCTTCTTATAGATTTTTGATTCAGGCTGAGACTATAGCTGGTGGAGGACCTCTAGGTAAACCAACTATAGCTCAAAAATCACAACCTCTTATTATGGAATCACCAAGAAAGCAACGAGGCTACAGAATTGACAGTCAGCTTATGCAATTAAGGAGATTGCTAGCTGAAATTGTGCAAGAGCTGGTAATGGGTCCAAAGCAAACTCCAAATGTCCGTCGAGCTCTTATGCAGGATATTGGCCATCTATGTTACTTCTTTGGTCAGAAGCATAGTAATGATTTCCTATTGCCCATTCTTCCAGCATTTCTCAATGATCGAGATGAGCAGCTTCAAGCAGCTTTCTATAAACATATAATTTTTTTCTGCTATTTTGTTGGCCAAGTGAGTGTTGAGGAATATCTTTTACCATACATTGAGCAGGCTTTAAGTGATGAAATGGAGGCTGTGATTGTGAATGGTTTGGATTGTTTGTCCATATTGTGCAAAAGTGGTTTTCTACAAAAAAGGATTCTTCTTGGGTTGATAGAGAAAGTTTTCCCCTTGTTATGTTATCCAATCTATTGGGTTAGAAGATCAGCCGTTACTTTCTTTGCTGCTAGTAGCAAGAGTTTAGGGACAGTAGATTCCCATGTTTATCTTTCTCCAGTCTTGCGCCCTTTTTTAGACAGGGTGCCAACTTCATTATCTTCTGAAACATCTCTACTTTCATGCTTGAAGCCTCCGGTTTCTAAAGTAGTATACCATCAAGTTCTGGAAAATGCAAGGAGTTCTGACATGTTGGAAAGACAAAGAAGGATATGGTATAACTCATCAACATATTCAAATCAGTTGGAAACTATTGAACACACTAGGAAGGTTTCAGGAGAAGTGAAATCCAATAATATTTCTGTCAAAAGAGAATCAGATGTACAAAGTGGAAAACATGCCAACAGTACAACACTGAATGCATCTTTACCTGTTGTGGAGGATGTTGCGGTAAGAACAGGGACATCTTTCCAGATCTCTGGCTCAATGGATATAAGAGATTCTGTTTATTCAGAAAAAACACAATTTTCTGCATTCACATCTCCACAGGTAACAGCAGCTAATACTTCTCTTTGTGATGGTCCTACTGATGGCATACCCTTGTACTATGTTAGTCTCGATAAACTTGCATCTGGTATTGGTCCTGAATCTTCATTTCAATGGAACCCTAAAGGTGTTGCTGCTTCAAGCATGCGGTTGGAACCTCTCGACAAGCCATTTGGCTTATCTAATTCAGTTCCACCCAAACTGGTTTCAAGCTCTTTTTTAAATATCAGCTACAACATCAAACAAGTTCAAAAGCAAACTGATGTTGTATCCAGGGACTCTGAGCAATCTGCATTTCTTACCAGTAAGTTTCAGGATATAACTGTTTATGATGCTTTGAAGGGAAGCTCATTGAATGATGCCTCACAGTCTGAGTTAAGTGGATTATCTACCTTTGTAAGAGCATCTTCGGTTCCTGATACAGGATGGAAACCACGTGGAGTTCTGGTTGCACATCTCCAGGAGCACAAATCTTCTGTGAATGATCTAACTGTATCAAATGACCACACTTTTTTCATAAGTGCATCTGATGATTCGACTGTTAAGATATGGGATACTAGGAAGTTGGAAAAGGACATCTCTTTTAGGTCTAGATTAACATATTCTCTAGATGGTTGTCGAGCTTTATGTACAGCTATGCTTCGAGGCACTGCCCAAGTGGTTGTTGGTGCAAGCGATGGAACAATTCATTTATTTTCTGTAAATTACATAAGTAGAGGGTTGGGTAATGTAATAGAAAAGTATTCTGGTATTGCTGATATCCAGAACAGAAAAATTGGTGAAGGTGCGATTCTTAGTGTGTTGAACTGCTCTAGTTTAGATAGTAGCATTAGTCAGACTGTTTTATTCACCACCCAGAGATGTGGAGTTCATCTCTGGGATACAAGGGCAAATTCTGATGCCTGGACATTTAAAGCTGTTCCAGATGAAGGATATGTCTCATCTCTTGTAATGGGTCAATGTGGAAACTGGTTTGTATCTGGTTCTTCTAGAGGTGTTCTGACACTCTGGGATCTCAGGTTCCTTCTGCCAGTGAACTCATGGCAATATCCCATGGTTTGCCCTGTGGAGAAGCTATGCTTGCTAATTCCACCATTGAACTCAGTGTCTGCTGTGACAAGGCCATTAGTTTATGTTGCTGCTGGAAGTAATGAAGTCTCACTCTGGAATGCTGAGAACGGAAGTTGTCATCAGGTATTTAAGACCACTCGCTTTTCCTCTGTGGTATGCCAAAGTAAACAAGTGCTGCAATTCTACATTAGAATCTTGACATGCATTGAGACATACAATAAAGCTTCATGTTCCCTTTAGAAGTTACTTCTTGACTTTTTCTATCTGAAGTGTAGATTTCTAACATTTGTTTTTTTGTAAAATACTGATTATCCACTAGCACTACTATATTTATTGGTACGACTTTGTATATGTTACTGAAGGGGAGCTTTGGCACAACGGTAGAGTTGCTGCCATGTGGCCTAGAGGCCGCGAGTTTGATTCTCGGAAACAGCCTCTTGCAAAGCAAGGTAAGGCTGTGTACGATAGACCCTTCCCCGGGACCCGCATTGGCGAGGGCTTTGTGCACCGGGCTGCCCTTTACTTTGTATATGTTCTGATTTTTCTGTGGCTTCTACTTTGTTCATAAGCATTACTAGTCCTTGTTTACCGTGACAAAGCTGAATGCACTAATTGCTAATTGAATTACTGTAAAACCATCATTTGATATTACCATCAGATGCAGTGTAAGCACTAGGGTTTCTAAGATAAAGTTTCTCATCGATTTTCACCTAATCATAATAAACAATAGCTTACTCACTTTTGTGGATAGAAACTTGAGACACCCACCTACCTCTTCTTAGAGTGTGGAATATCAAGCTTTTGTTTTAGACTATTTCTTTTTAGGCTCACAGAATTGCATATGGTACATGAATCATTGATATACATTTCTGTGTTACTTTCCTCTCCTTTCCCCACCCAAGTAAACCCAGCCTTAAGACATATACCTCCATACTAGAAGCTCTCATCAGTCTAGTATTTACACAAACGAATACCATATTAAGGGCTTTAGATATGGTTGGATCACTACAATTAGATGCAGTATATATGCACTGAGGTTCTAGGATGTAGTTGCACAATGATTTTAATCCCTCATCCAAACAAAATAAAATGATAGCCTGTACACCTATGGAACCCAACCTCAGACATCCACCCACCTCTTCTTTGATTACAACATAGCGCCATATGATTGGAGATGGAATATTTTATGCCATCAATCCTACATTGGTACTAGATTAGACTATTTTATGTAAATCATAAACATAGGTTGGTACAAGGTGCCTGCACCAATCTATTACCTGTACAAAAGAATGCCACTCAGATCAATCAGAGTAAATTATTGCTGGTTCATATTGCTAAAACAAAGCAACTGTATATTTATAGGAATATGATAAGCGGATGATTTCCTCATATGGTTTTTGGAGGTCTGTACCCTTTGGAAGTACTAGATATTTTTCCAGATCTTGTTCATATTCCTCGTGTGAACATTAGTCTCTAGATATTTGCCTTCTTTTCCCCTAAAAATGGCAGAGTTGCTTGTCCTTGTTATCTGTTGGCAAGTTACAATGCAGTATAACTTGCCCTGTGCAAAAAAAAAAAAAAAAAAAGATGTATAGTAATCTTCCTGATGGTTAAATGAAGAAAATTGCTGTATTTAGGGCATCCGCATTGGTTTGAATCTTAATATATGCCACCTCTTCATAAAACATAGGACTCACATGCCACATACCCATTATATTAACACCTCCCTTTTATTAACACACACTTACATTCATTTTAACATTAACACTTATTATTTGTGGGTTTTACTGTTCACTCATTCATCTTTATTCTTATTTTACATTAAATTAATAAATACACCATTTACACGCATGCGCCCGAATGTGTTTTTTTTTTAAAATTTGCTCATTAACTACGTTCAAAGAATTGAACGCTGGCGTGTGTGGATGTTATAACACCCACCCACATTGGTTGTAACATCATTTGGGTGGTTATAACACCGACACCTTAACATCAATGTGGATGCTCTTATGAATAATTATATTTCAAACGAATTTGTAGGTGTTGAGAGTAGCAAGTGGTGAGCACGAAGGTGAATCAACCCATTTTTCTCGAGTGACAGAGAGGCCTTCTAACAAGCAAAGTTCTCAATTAGACGGGAAAAGAAATATCAATTCCAAATATAGGATTGACGAGTTGAATGAACCAGCCCCTCGTCTTCAGGGTATTCGATCATTGCTTCCGTTACCTGGGGGAGATCTGTTGACTGGAGGTGCAGATTTGAAAATACGTTACTGGGATCATACAAGGTTCTCATGTAAATCCTTTGTGTTTTCTTCTTCCCGTGTGAATTTTTTGTTTTTTGTTTTGACATTATTCTTTTTCATGATTTGCAGTCCCGAGCGTAGTTATTGTGTCTGTGGTCCATTGACAAAAGGTGTAGGAAATGATGGGTACTATGATATTAGGTCTAGCTTTGGTGTGCAAATTGTTCAGGTAATTCTTGAGTTTATGTTGTTTCTTTATACTTTCCTGGACATTTCAGTAAGTATTATTTGTGCATCAACGTCACTTGCCACTAAATTATGATTGCTGCGGTATTTTAGATGAATAGTCAACTTCCATGAATGGTTCATTCCCTTTTTTTTTCAAGTAAAATATCTGAAATACTTAAATCTTAGGAATTTTATTATGTTGAAATTTGACTATACCTAAATCTTATTTCATGGGATGCAGTAGCATTGTATTTGAAGATTGGCTTTTATTTCCAAGTTGTTTCTCTGGACCATTTGTGCTTCTATGCATATTGTCAATAAAAGTTGCTTTCTTGACAATATGCATAGAAGCACAAGTAAGGTCATATGATTTCAAATTGCTTCCTAGTAATCCAATAGGAAAAAGAATCACTTTATCAAGGGCAATCAACTTCGCTGGTACATTTGCTGATATGGTGAAAGCATTTAAGATTTGTCGATCCACATCGTATATTTGATGCAAAACTAGAGGGCATACTGATTTACGTCTGCATTGTGCCAGGGGATAAAGACCATAGTAGATCCCAGGTTTGGTTATAAATTTGTCCTGTGGATTACCACGTCAGAAGAATAACTAATGTGATTATGAAGTTTCTTAATTCTGGAAATTTAAGTTAATAATAAATGGTTCTTTTCTTGGGTGATAAGGAACTTCTGGTGCTGATGCATGGCTTGAGCTTTGCCTGATTGTTCAAGTAAATTGCTAAATCTTTTCTTAATATGCTATCAAAAATGTCTAGCAGGAGATGCACAAGCGGTCGACTAAGTCGACGCAGAAGACACTCCTTTCCACGGCAGCCACTGATTCCGCTGGGTGTCACCGTGATTCAGTGCTTTCGCTAGCATCTCTCAAGTTGAGCCAAAGGGTTTTGATCTCAAGTAGCAGAGATGGCGCAATCAAGGTATGGAAATAGGAAAAAGGAAAAAGAACACGTTCAAGGTATGGAAATAGGAAAAAGGGAAAAAACAACTACCTTGTGAAGATCACACTGTACATATTTTAGTTTTTCAATAATATTTGGAAATTCAAATTGTACAGATGGAAGATGATTTAGAATTTTTTTTGAAAAGTTTTCCACTCTGTACAAGTTAACTTGATTGTATGAATTCATAGTTAATCATAGAACGAATCCATCGTTACCATTGAATGCTAACAAATCTATTGTTATTAATTCATTTTTAAAATAATATTTTTCCCTTTATTAAATTTTCTCATCTAATTGTGGTTAGAATTGACAAAGCAGCTTCAGACACAGATTTAATATATTTTTGTTTGATTTAACTATCATTTGATTTATTTTCATATCATACTTGACTAAAAGTGAAATGAAATATTATATAATCAAATTAAAAAAATAATTTTAATGTCAAACGTAATTACTGTAAGGAATTAGATTGATTAAATGTATCATATTTTATAATGAATAATTAATAGTAAATGCATGATAAATTTACTGCAGGAGAATTATTAGCTTTTCAAGTTTATTAAAATAGATTTGTTAAAATGGAAAGATAAAGATAAGTCAATAGCCCGTGCAGATTGCAGTATTAAGAAATTAATAGTTAAAGGATTTTGATAGTCTACGCATCTTATCTTGTATAATCATGTACATCTATTGAAGTGGCATAATCCTGATCATTGATCATATCATACATATTTTGATCAATGATGTACAGATGACTACCTCAACAGGTGCCCATAGTTATGCAGGATAAGATGTGCAGGCTAACAGAATTATATATATATATATATATAGTTATGTTAGTCTGCACATTTTATCCTGCATAATCATGGGCACTTGCTGAGATGACCACATGTACATCATTGATCAAAATATGTGTGATATGATCAGTGATCAGGATTATGTCACCTCAGCAGGTGCACATGATAAGATGGGTAGGCTATCAAAGTTATATATATATATATTAGGGCTTTGATAGCCTACACACCTTCTCCTGGACAATCATGTGCACCTGCTGAGGTGACATAATCCTGATCACTGATCATATCACATATATTTTGATCAATGATGTGCAGGTGGCCACCTCAGCAGGTGTCTATAATTGTACAGAATAAGATATGCAGGCTAACATAACTCTCTCTATATATATATATGAGATTGATATGCTTTCCGATTCATTTTCGCGTTTGATTTCCTTAACTGAGATGATTCAGAGTGTCTGAAATCATTGGGGGCGCCTGAATTCACTCAGAGCGCCCTCAGCTATTCCAAACACCCTGAGTAATTTCAATCATGAAAATTAAATATCGAAACGTGTGTGTATATATATATATATATAATTATTTTTATAAAATAATACATATAAAGTTTGGCATGAAATTTATATTAAAAAAAACAGTCCATTGTATATTAGGCTTATGGTCTAGCTCATTGGTAGTGCTACTGCTTAACTCACCATGTAGCCAAAATGACACCAAATCTTCCCTAGCTATTACATTGTTCTTGAAGTCACATTTATCGATCTCTATAGTATAATTCAAGCTCAACAACACTAAAATGTTTGAAAAATTGATCGATTTGGTCAAGATTGCATTCAATCAAATTAATGATTCTGAATTTCTGATTTTGATATTTCTAAATTTGGACTAAGTGCATCAACTTTGAGGCACTTGGATCATTTAAGATCATTCAATACATAAATAGAAGGGAATTTAACTTTGGTACTTTCACCTAGAACAAAGCAAAAAGGAAAGATCGATAGGTCAAAGAAACTCATCAAAATAGTTACTTTGTTATTAACTCAACAAAAGAGACATTTTAAAAATCAGAAAAAAAATGTGAAAGAAAAAAAAAGAGAATTGGATGACAAAGCACACAATGAATGAGAATAATGTGAATCAAATCATAATTTTTATTCTCTGATATATTTTATTACATCTAAAGGTGGGTCATTTGGTGTCAATTGAACCAACAAGTTCACATGTCACCGTACTATTTCTACATGAGATAAAAAGAGGATTTCATAGTCTTTTCCTTTTAAGAATTGTATCTTTGTCAAGGTCACAAGTCCCTACTTCGTAGCATTTTGTAGCATGTGAGGGAGTACCAATCATTGGTCCACCATCATAAATACTTTCTTTCTTTTCCAATTAGAACACACCATAAATTTCAATGAATAGTACATATTCAGTTTCTCATATTTTAAAAAGTTTCAATTACTTTCACAAAGGTTGTCTTTTTTATTATTTTTTTAAACTAACTCAATCTTATTGCGTAATGAATGAGTAAATGAAGCTGGTTCGGTATACTTGACCTCTTAAATACAAAGTGTAACAATGAGTTTTTCAGTCATTTATTTTAAAGGATGAAGTAGTAAATGGACAATTTGTATAAGAGTCGAGAAATTATTCATGGTCTACTAGACATAGAATTGTCCGAAAAAGCTAGATTATCAATCCATTGATAGTTTTTTTTTTTTGCCTAAATTTGATTCGTCCTAAAAGTGGGCGAAAGCTCTTTCCTTCCTCCTAATTAGGGGTGTAAACAAATTAAATTAAGCCAAACTTAGTTGCATTTAAATTTATTTATTTATTTATTTATTTATCAAACTCGTTCAAGTTTATTTATTAAAAATTAGATTGAACTTGAACTAAAATTAAGCTTATTCTTGAATATATTTTTTTGAATATTATTCAAGCTTTTAAGAGCTCTCAACTATTAATGTTGTTATTCTCATAATTTACGTTAAATTTGTATCGATTGATGAAATTTATAATATTTCTTTATTTTTAACGTATTATGAATATTGTATTTGAAAAAAAAAACACAACAGAAATCTATAAAATTAGTCACGATTTTTTTTTTCATATATACTATTTTTGCCAATTAAATTTTATATAATTTAATAAACAAGTTTATTCATGTGGGGACCAATGACGTCGCTAGAGGAGGTGGATAGTGATTCAATTTGATTTATCATTCATCATGCTCATCTACAAAATATTAATGCACAACAATAATAAATATAAGAAATAAAATAATACAAGCACAACATGCAAGCAATAGCGATACATCAAACTAAATCAATGATGTATGTACAACAAAATCTAACTATCATCCATCAATAAGGTAAAACTAAAACTGAATGCAATGGTAAGCGAAGGCTGACCTAAATCCATCGCAAGAGCTATTGATCCTTACTTGTCGTCGTATAAATTCTTACAAGTGCAACGAAAGAGTCCAAGAAGAAGAAGAAGAAGAAGAAGAAGAGTCAAATTAGAACATGCCCAATTGAATCAACCTTCTCTTCTTATATACCAAGCCCATCTTATAGGGATCATCCACCATAAAAGCCCATAACTCGTTAATTGGTAATTGATTTACACACTGAATCTATTATATTTGAGAGGTGTCCTAAGGCAAATCGCCTTATGACTTGTACTATTTATATAATAAATATAAATTTACTATATGAGTGCATATTCTTTATGTGTTTGAATTGGTCTTAAATTCATTTACTGAATGTTTGCAATACGATTCACAACATGAGAGAACTTGTGATTGGATCACAACTAGTGAGCGTCTCTACATATGTAATTATGAATGTATTAAAATCTTTCCTAGTCAACGAATTGATGTATTCGGACATCATCAATTCTGTAAGACTAGCACGGGTTATACTC
>JBBUKS010303251.1:0-20685 GCA_038050645.1 Hedychium gardnerianum
TTACCTCCTCCGTGTTGGTCCTGGGACGGACTGGCGGGGGCGCTGGGGGCGAGCGTTTCGCCTTTTTGCCACAATTGTAGGGATTTCTAACCAAATTACTGGTGAGAAAACCCATGAAGGTTACCCCTGAGTGTTTACACCATTTATTTCAAAATGTTATTAAGTAGAAGAGGTAACATAGATAGTATGGTTAAGGGACTACCCTCTATTACTAAGGGCTCTCCGGTCATATAGTCTAGATTACACAAGTCACTTTCTAACATTGGAATGATGAAAACCAATTGAACTAAAGTTAGCTAATCCCTTTTGGATAATGACCCCAATTCAAGGCAATTACTCAAGAAAGTCTGGTTAAAAGACTACCCTCTGGCACTAAGGGCTCCCCGGGCATACAATCTAGAGCAATATCCTCTACATGTGTACAATTCTTCACATCCACATGCAAACATTTCACATTCACATTAAATCAAACAAGAGTAAGGCATCACACACATGGAACAAATCATAAACACTTCATAGAATAAGGAAATTGGCAAATCCATAGTGTATACATCAACATCACATCACAATTACTTCTTAAATTCTAAAATCTAGGAAATCTACTTGATAGCAATGAGAATACAACCAAAAGACAAGAAATGAAGCATTCTTACAATTCTAAGACGAATAGAGAAGAAGAGATGTTTATCAATGTTGTGTTGGTCTTCTTAGATGAAATTATTGCTCTAGCGGTGGACGGATCATTGAAATCGACTAGAAAATGGACCTCGTAGGTTCCTACAAAGGAGAAACCTTTTTCTCTCTTGAAAAGGGGATCTTGAGCCCTTTTTATAGGCCCCACGGCCATGTCATATCGCCACACACCCATGCCTATGAGGCACGGCCGTGCCGTGGAGTCTCCAGGAAAAAGACACGGTCGTGCCTCATGGGCACAACCTATCCATGGCAAACAGCTTGAAGGGGATACGAACGTGTCTTTTGATACGACCGTGTCTTTTTGCACGACCTAGCTGTGGGATCTTCTGGATTCTGCTGGAGTCCACGATTGGAAGAAGACACAACCATGCCTTTTGGAAAGGCCTGGTCATGGAAGTCTCTGGAAATGCTGATGAAGGCTCCTGAGGAGACACGGTCATGCCTTTGGGCACGACACGACCATGGGAGCAGCTAAGGTGATATTTTGAGGAGGCACGGTCATGCCTTTGGTGAGCTTCTGTGAGATCCAACATATGAAGCATGGTCATGCCTGTGAGGCACGACTCTACTTGGCTTGAGATGGCACGGCCGTGTCTTGAAGAGGCATGACCATGTTTGCTGGTTTTGCTCCCCAAGCTTGCTCCAATGTCTGTTTTTCTCCATTTTAACTCCAAATTACTTCCTATCAATGTAAATACAAAAAGAGTAGATCTCCAAACTAAAGGAGTAAAAACATGACAATAATATGAGATAGGGTGCGATAATATAGATCATACTCAGTGAAATACAAGTAGATGTGCAACAAATAATGCCAAAAAATTATATAATCTACGCACATCAGTCACACTTATAGAATAAATCATGCATATATATAATTGTTTCTAACTTTGTTTTGAATGATTATTGTTATTTCCATTATGCTAACTTTGTTTTGAAGAAAAATTGACGCAGGGCAAGATAATGATTATTTTGCGGGCTGACAAGAAGGAGGATCTGAGGAGGAACAAGAAGAGAAAATGGAAAAAAAAAAAACAAAGGAGAAGACTGTTGTCCTTTAAGATTTCCAGAAAAGAAAATATTATTTAATATAGAGGTTGAACAAAACTATTATATAGACAATCCCTAACCCAAAAATACTAAAAATATCCTAAATACCATAAAAATAAAATTTACTAAAAATAATAAAGAATACGTTCTAGGTCTCCGAAAAGGGCCTAAATGATATTTTTTGGGCCTAAAACTTGACGGTTATATGTTCCCCGATAATAAATGTAGATTTCTAAATTCTGCATGTGTGACTGCTAATAAAGCATGATTCCAAGTCCTGAGTCAAAAGTTATAACCTATTGAAGGTGGAGTGGTTTTTGAAAGGTCTTTTAAAGCTGATTCTGCATCAAAAATAAAGCTTCATGTGACCGAAGGGAAAGATTGTGCGAGATTGGATCTGATCAGATTGAACCAGCAAGGAAAGAAATAGGGTTTAGTTGACTGATAAGATGTTCAGTCGACCGAAAGACCCCGAAATCAAGCACGGACATGGCGGGATCTGATTGGGTTCAGTCGATCGAACGTGGTGTTTAGTCAACCAAATAAAGTGTATAAAAAGAGCTTGAGTTTCGAGGCTTTGAATAATAATTTTTTATGATCCAACTCTTTCGTCTCACTGTTTGAAGGAAGCTCTGCAAGTCTATTGTGTTGATCTACTCTCAAACAACCTACATTGAATATCTATTCAATTGTTGTTGGTAACATTAATTGTACTTGCATATTTTATTTAGAGAGATAGTAAAGTGTTACTATATTCTCCATCTGTATGAGGTTTTCTTCATCTCTGAAATATTTTTCGAAAGAGAGAACATTAAATGATTACCTATCCGAAAATAATCCAATGGATCGTAGGCTTTGGAATAGCAGTCGCTGAACTGTGGACCAAGTAAATTTCTACATCTTGATTCTTATTTCATATTTCCGCTGCACTTTGATTTTCTTTCAAAAGAAGAAAAGAAAAGTTTTTAAAAGCGTGATATTCACCCCCCCCCTATCGCCTTCCTAGACCTACATCCATGACACTCATTAGATTTCAAATGAACATTATCCTATCACAATCTACCGTGTAGAAGCTAGCATGTAACTTATACACGTTATAGAAGCTACATATTAGCTTTCACATGGCCGAGTGATCAAATGATGCAAGGGTATTTTGGATAGTTCGCGTTAAATGGAGCGCCCATTTGACTTTAATTAGAAATGGGGCGCCCATCTGACGATTTTGCAAATGATGGGTGCCCTTTTGATTTTTGCCCTATAACTATCGAGTAATTGCTACCATGTATAAAAGCTACATAATACTTACTACAATGTTGTTCTTTATTTTTAATGTTATTGTAACAGCTACGACTAGCTACTACAACATATAGAAATTATTTTGTAGCTGCTATAATGTATAACACCTAATACAATAGTGTTGTAGGTAGCTTCTATGACTATTTTAAATTGATTTTGATTAATTTAAAGTGATTTTGATAAAATAAATAATTTTGATAGGATAAAAAGTATATTGATATAATAATATTTAAAATTTACAATTTAAGGTTCAAGATTTTAGAATTTAAATTTTAACTATAACTGTGTAGCCACTATTGATAGTAGTTATATGTTGTAGCAACTACCTAGTAGATGCTACAACATAAAAAATTATTTATTTCAATTTAGTCAAATTAAATCGTAACCTCTAAATTCTAAATACGTTGTAGTAGCCATAAAGTAGTTTTTACAAATTGTAGTAGCTACCGATAACTACTATAACACGTTGAAGCAGCTATAGAATAATTTTTAATTTAACTTTTCAAATATATATTGTGCAAATCAACCCTTAATTTTACAATTATTTTTCTCTTAATTTAATTGGATAAACTAACTATTAAATTATTCAAATTGTTTTTAATATATTAGTTTAATTAAAAATTAATTATCTAATTAATCAAGTAAGATAATAAAATTGGACTATAATTTTTTTTTAATCCACCTATCTGGCTCTTACGATCTGAATAATCTTGGAGGTGGATGACTTAGCCCCACATACCGACCATTAGGTAAATTTGAGAAGCTCAAATGAGTCATAGCGGGTGGCCCAACAACACGAGTGATTCGAGTACCATGAGAGTTTGATATGCCCTATGAGAGAATTGAACATTCGTTGCATGAGTATACCTCCCTTCCTTGGACTACATCTGACTAACTAATCCTGGAGGTGACCGACCACCAAGATAAATCAAGAAGTGCAAATGGATCCTGACGAACGATCCAGCATCACAAATTTTTCAAACTCTCCAAGTGTAATGTGTCATGAATGAGATTTGAACCCTCATTATCTAGGGAGCTAGACCCAACCTCGGGCCGGGTCTGATCCGGACCCAGCTCGGACCCTGAACTAGGTCAACGGGCCAGGTACTCGTTGACCCGATTTTGGTTCAAAATCCATAACCCGCCCGGCATGGTTCCGAGCCGATTATGGTTCAACCTCCTCAAAAATCGCCAATCGACGGTTAACCGTTGGTCTGATCCGGCGATTTAATATTTTTTATTATTATTATTGGATCGTTAGAATCGTCGTTCTAACCATTGGAACCAACGGTTCTAGCCATTGGGGATGAAAAAGAGGGAGTTTTTTGTATTTTTTTCAACGATTGAGATTATTTGACCATTTTTTTTATCAATGACTACAATTTAGTGTCCGTTACTTTCCAAACTCTATAAATAGAGAACTTATTTTATTATTTTCACACACATCTTCTCTAATCTTAATCTCAATCTCAATTCCGCAATCTCTACATACTTGCACTCCAATTCTACACACTTTCGACTTTCTCTTCCAAGTTCCGACTACAATGGAAGGAGGCCGAGGGCGAGGAGGTTCATCATCTCGATCTTGGAGGGACAAGGAAATAGCGAATATGAACATTCAATCCACCGATGATGAGACCGAGAAACTTTCGAATCCGATTGTGACACTCGAAACACAAGGAAGTACTGAAGCAATTACTTCTAAGGTTGGGAAGTTCCTCCTTTGAAATCTTCTATTTTTACTAAACATTTTGATAATTGCATGCAAAATATAAACACTGCAATGCTTGCTACAAATTTCAAGTCGGCGACGGCTATGGGTCATTGAAATGACATGTGTGAAGCACCCGACAAAATATGGAATTGACCGTTCTCAAGCATAATTATCTAGATTTTTCACTAGTGGTAATACTGATTCAGTTTTATTTTTATATTCTAATAATAAATTAAGAGAATTATTAACTAGATTTATTTTTATAGAACGTCTTTCATTTAGTTTTGTACCTAAATGCACTTTTGAAGATTTTTGTAAAGAATCTTTTAATCCATCTACTAAACATGTTCCTAGAACAACACTTACTTGTACAATTAAGAAATTAGTAAAATAATGGGGGAATTTAATTGATGAATTTAGTAAATTAAATAATAAAGTTTCTTTATATTTCGATATTTGGAGTGATCATTGCAAACATATTCATATATGGGTGTGACTTACCATTAGATTGATAACTCCTGAAATATCCAAAAAAAATATTAGCTTATAGAGTTTTTGATGAATCGCATAGTGCTCACAACATCTCACAATTATTATGTTTAATTTTAGAAAAATATGGATTAACTCATAAAATATTTTTAATATCATTTGATAATACTACTTATAATACCGCTAGTATTGATGAACTAAAATCTATATGTCAAGGTGGTTTATTTTTTCATATTTGTTGCATTTGTCATATTTTAAATTTATGTGTTTAAGATGGATTAAGAATTTTAGCAAATCATATCGAACCAATTAGAAATGTTATTTCATATTTATGATCGCATTCATCTATAATGAAACAATGGGGTAAATTTTATAAAAATAATGGAATGAAATCTAAAAAAAAATTCCGTGATGTACCAACACCTTAAAATTTAACATATCAATTGTTACAAGATTTATTTCACTATAGAGAACTATTATGTTTATTTTTGTATAAAATATTAATAATGCTAATATATATTTATTTTCACAACAATGAAATATTTGTAGTAGTATTTATGAAATTTTAAAAGTATTTAATGATGCAACCGAACAACTTTCTGATTTTTATTATCCTACTTCTCATTTAGTTTTAGAAATTTTTGTAATATAGTATTAGTTTTAAATTAAAATAGTACCAATGAATTTTTATTTTCTTGTGTATTAGCAATGAAAATGAAATGAAAAAAAAATATTTTTTCCATATTCCTGAAATTTATTTAATTGCATTTGCTTTAGACCCTAGATATAAATTAGAAATTTTACAAGAAATGTTAGGTTTGTATTATGATGTTTTAATTCTATTTAAAGATTCTTCTTCCTGATCCTAATAATATTGTATATAATATTAGAAATTATTTATATGATATTTATAAATAATATAGTATAAAATATAGAATACAACCTAATATTTCTAAAACACAAAATACTAATAGTAGTAATTTAAAACTTACAAAAGCACAAATTTTATTAAAAGAACGGATGAAACGTTCATGAGGATCCAAGTTCCGTACATGAACTTAAGAATTATTTTACAACTTCTTTTGATTTTAATGAAGCTGATAGCGAAGTAGATTTCGATTTCCTAAAGTAGTGGTCACAGAAGGCTCAAAGTTTTCCCATCCTCTCCATGATCGCCAAAGAAATTTTAACTTGTCCAGTGTCAACAGTCGTTGTGGAACAGAGGTTCAGTGTCGACGGTAACATATTGGATGAACGACGATTAACTTTGTCTCCCAACTCGTTGGAAGCCCAAGTATTACTCAACGATTGGAGCAAAGCCGAAAAGAGAATCTAATGAGACTTTCAGATGATGAAGTCGAAGAATTTGATACCAAAGAAATAAATACTACAAGAACGAGAAATGAAAGTGAGTAACAACGATATTTCATAAGGTAAAAGAGTAAAAAGGTAAAAGAACTATATAGGTTTTGATTCCCCTATATCCTAACCCTCTGTTTGGGAGGAGGTGAGGGAAGGGTAAACAAGGGGAAGGGGAATGTTTACTCTTGTTTGGGATGGAGTGAGTTATGGAGGAGAAGGGTAAAGCTTATCCTTACATGCTCGGGAATCAGCGAAATTTCTTACACCCCGATTTAGGGTGTAAGGAAGGGGAAGGAGAGGGAAGGAGAACTCAAAAATATGTTATTATAATTTTATCCCTATTTTTTTCATATATAGGTTTATTTTTAAAAATAAGGATGTTTTTGTAATTTTATATATTTAATATTCATTCTCCTCCTTTTTCTCCCAAACAAGGTAACATATGTTACGCTAATGAACCTTCCCTCTCTCTCAAACAAAGGAAAGATAAATATTTTACTTCTCTTCCCTTTCCCTCCCTTTGCCTCGATCCTTTCCCCTCCTTTCCTCTTCCATTAATGAACCTTCCTTCACCCCATCCAAACAAAGGCTAAGGGGATACGTAGACAACTTAAATAAGTGTAAACTCTTTTTTTTATGAATTTATAATATATTATTATTTTTAATATAATAATTTTAAACCGTGGTGAATTGTGCACGAACCGTAAAAAATCATATACGAACCGTAATCGTCTTGGATGGTTAAGATTAAGAGTCGACCACCAGGAACCATCGAACCGATAGTTCTGAACCATCGAATTATCGATTTCGAACCGGAGTCAAATCTGAGAGCTCATCTCATCTCTTACTATATCGCACCCTAGCCCGAGGCAGACTACATGCATCATATGCTAAAGGATCATGCTCTATGTATATAAATTTATAAACTCCTAACCATTGTGATAATATATATAAGTGATCAAATGTTTTTGTTCTCCATGAATACTCTTCGTTAGTTTAGATATACAAAATTTTATTAGCCTCCAGAAAAACATCAAGTCTGTTTACCATTCCGGAAGTCATAATAAGTTTATGTTGATTACTCTCTTATCTCTATAAAGTTAGTAACACATCCAATAGTAAATGTATATACCACACTTCTTATAAGATAAATAGTAACCTAAATCCAAAGAGCATGAGTCTTATGAAATTGCTCCCATGGATATAATCGAGTTGATACTTAGATAAAAAATTATCACATAAGAATAGTGATTGAATCCTCGAGGGAATAATCTCTTGAGGAATAAAATCTCTCCTATCTAAAAAGTTTACTCGATCATTATAATTTATTCTCTTTATTTTATTGTGGAATTGATGATGAAGGACGTTTAGGATGAGTAAGTCATCTTTTACTACATGAGTCTTATGAAATTTGATAATAAGACCACTGAAAATTCAAGAATATAAAAGGCAAAGATCAAGAAGATAGACGACCCTCCGCTCAAACTACATTTGAGAATTGGTTACTCTTCTTATAGGAATGTTTCAATAGGCTGTAAATGAATCTCCATAGTTAAATATTCCTCAAATATAATGGCATAGAGATATTTATCTCATTTGAAATTAAAATCTTGATCCTCTTATTATTCCTTTGAATGTTTTATCATTGTACTACATTCATAAGAATTCCTAGGGTGCATTTGGTTAGGGATTGATAACCTTAGTTATCAACAAAAACCCTATTTAGTTTAGATAATCGGTGATTCCTGAGTAATGATCTATGTCCGACACGTCAGTAAAAATAGCATGCAACTCAGAATCGGAAAACCTTAGAAAAGTAAGGTTTTTGTTGATTCCGGAATTAACAAAAAAAATTGCCAAAAATATCCTTCGATATTTATCCTTTGAGACAAAAATATCCCTAATAAATTATTGCAATGAAAACAATGATCTACACTCTAAACGAGGATTAATTAAAATATTATAAAAATATTGAGAAAAATAATTAAGAGGAGTATTATACAAGTATAATACAGTAAATATAAAATTAGGTTAAGTGGAGAAGTTTAGCTCAGCCCTTTTCTATGGCATAATCAGAAGCACAACAAATAGCTTATTATTATTATTTATCTACCGAATAAATCAAAGCACAGTTGAAGCACACTCAAAAGTTGATCTCTAAAATAACTATAAGATTCAAACCTTAAATTTTTTATTATTCTTTTAAGTATTTTATCATTACATTACATTCATAAGAGCCCTATAATTTGTTGCTAAGGGGGAAAACTAATCTAATTAACTTATTATTATTATTTTATCTCTTAATCAAGAACATGTATTTTTTATTATTTATATGGATTATATTATTACTGTCAGAAGATGCAATTAAAATTGTACAACTGAAAGAGTATCTCCAAAGGAAATATGTACTTAACATGCTTGAGAAAATTGACGAGTTATTATGAAAAAGGACAAACACCACAGCAGACACAATCGCACAGTTAAGAGAGGATTAGAATCGTTAACAAAAACTAATTATGCAGAGTTGAAAACTGAATGCGTTCATCATCCTAGAAACAGTCAAAAACCGCCTATTGTCTAAAGCAAATCCTAATTGGTGAAAGCTAAGGAACACAGAAGTCAATGCCCGAACCATTTCCGCGATTTGAGTGGAGGAAAGTAAAGTAAAGCAAAGCTAGAGGAAGAGCAGTAATGGCAGAGGAAGAAAGCAGGTATGGTGCGTTCTTGACTTCATTAAGTTCCTGTAACTGTGAAGCCTGAAAGATTCCAGTAAGAAAATTTTGTGTCGTCCTGAGTCTGGCAATGGCGGCAGGCAGCAGCAGCAGCAGCAGCATCTTAAAGTCTGAATTGAAGCCAACAATGGAAGCATTCAAGTCCAACCAACAAAAGCACACCTTGAATGCCTCAGATCTGAAGCAGTTGAGGAAGCTGGTGAGGAGTGAAATGTGAGCTTTCAATTTTCTTCACTCCCTGCCTCAGATATCAGGACAGTTCAAGGCCGCCTTTATTTGCTGCACCGTGGTGCCGATCAAGCTATTAACCGTCGTCACCGACTCCAAGTTGAGCTTTGCCGACGGCAAACTGCTCATCAGTATTTGAAACGCGATGGTCACCAGTGATCCCGACGAGCCCGCCAGTGGGTTCGAGCTGGACGAGGCCCCCGGTGCCCGCCCGTCCGGCAGTATGGTGAAGCCTGAGGGCAGGAGGGGGATGAAGGATGGGTCCTCGCCGCTCATGACCACGTTGATGGCCGGAATGTCGATCGGAGAATAGACCACGACCGAACCTGATGCGTCGGTGCAGCATTCTTGGAGTATCAGCATGGTGTTCTGCCCTGAATTCACTCCCTGTTCATATAAAATCTGACCATTAAAAACTTTCTGACGAACTACCGACGATCTAAAACATGGAAAAGAGAACGAAAAGCATACGCGAAGAAGCGAAATGCAGTTCCCTGGATGAGAACCGTTCGAGATGTGAGTCACCTCTTGCACACTGTTGCCGTTCGATAGAACATCCCACTGGAAGTTTGGAAGAGAATGCAGAGATGTAAGTAAGCTCTTGGAATTACTGACAATGGAAGGCGGCAAGTGTCACCTGAGTTCGAGTCCGTTCATCTTTGAAGAAAGCGAAGACGCTCTCCGGCGATATGGGGAGCCAAATGGTGGTCGCTGCGCTGAGCAGGACGCCGCTCGGCTGTCCGGCGTCTGTGCTTTTGTGAAGTGTAACCCTGACTCCGACGTCGTTCAACCCCGAGAGGGTGATCCACTTGTGGTCGTTGGATGCGCCGATGTTGGCGCAGAAATTGTTCACCATTCGCTGCGCCAGCTTCATCATGCTCCTCTTGCCGTCGTGCGAGACAGAAACTGGTATGAGACAGTTGGGATCATGGTCAAATGGCAATCTAGCTGAAGATTTATGAGAGATCTTGTTTTTACCTCCGAGCTCCTTGGTTGGACAAGAAAATCTCTCGCACATTCTCTGGAGAGTGGCGAGCCATCGTTGTGCTCCAAATGCCAATCCACTGTCCATGAGATCCTTGAACAGGACAGGGATTAGATTGTTTTCTTCGATCTCCACATGTTCGACCCAAGTTATCTACATCAACATCATCAATGTAAGAAGAACACGTTGAGGAAAAATAACTGAACGACTTTGAATCACCTTAGCGTAGCCATCAGCCATTTCCTCAACTAAACAACCAGAAGGAAGCTTCTTCGATCGAGAAGCCGGCGCGAACTGATTAACTCGAGGGAAATCCACAGAAATATCAGCTACCACCCACACACCTTGTTGAATTGGCTGGCAACACCTTAAAAAGCAGAATTCACGAGTAGGAACGACAGGTGAAAGAACCTGTAGCTCCTCATACATCTGCAAGTTCTTGAGTGTATTACTATCAGCAAATCAACCGAAGGAGCTTAAGGAGAGACATTACCAGTGCCAAGGATCCATTTGCGCCGCCGACCGTTCCCGATCCAAGGACTTCGATAGTCTTTGCTTTAGAAACAATCGTCGGAAATAGCTCACACCACTTGCTCTGCCACAAAATGGAAGAAGGTTGAAATGCCATCAACAGGAACTTATATTCTTAAGAAAACAGGGTTCCAACTTACTGAATCCATGAGCATATCGATCAGTATGGTAGCATTCATAGCGACCACCGCTGAATCCCTCGATGCCTCAATTCGAACGTCGGGGAACTTGAGTTGACGGCCTGATCGTTTGAACATTCTGTCATACGTTTCGAGTTGAAGTATGTCCCTTCCATCACTTACTGACTTCATCCACAGCGGTTCATCAGTCTGCACGAGCCTGATGACTTCCTCCATTGCATTACTGGCCATCTCCATCATAAAAGGCTTGTCGAGTTCGGATATGCTTGCATATGGAAAAGAAGACGAAGAAGAAGAAGAGTTCTGTAATAGAAGATTGAGATCAAGGGAAGTGCTTATCCCTGGATTATTGTAACCCCCAACCGATAAGTCCAACGATGAGATCGATACTGGAAGAACAGGGGGAAGATGGGTCATAGGCCTTCCGAGGTACCTTGATGCAACACTAGAGACCCTATCAAGCTTCGAGTGGTAACACGATGTAAACTTTTGTTAGCAATGGCAACTGCGATCACAGCCAAGAACTTACTTGGAGCAAAACTCACCTGCTCCTTCAACCTCGTATTCTCCATCCGAAGCTTCGATTCGTCGAAGTAGGAGTCCTCGGTGCAGGAGGAGCTGCCACAAGAAGGACAGATGACGTTCTTGAGAGCCTCCCGCATGGCGATGTTCTCGCACCGGATCTTGTCGTTCTCGGAGCGCAGCAAGCAGTTGTCGGACCTATCTTGCTGTGCCTGCATGCAAATTAAGCAACAGGAGGAATCGATCAAGCAAAGCGGATTTCCTCAAAAAGGTGGCACCTTTTTCGCTTCCACCCGCATCAAAATCCAACTTTTAACACAAAAAACAAGAAATCAAAGACAGAAAAAAGAAGAAGAATTAGCGGGGGTTTGCCTTCGTCTGCGTTCGCCGGTTCTGGAACCAGAACTTGATCTGCCGCGGTTCAAGCCCCAAGTCGCGACTCAACTGCATCCTCTGCTTCTCGTCCGGGTGAGGACACGCCTTGAACATCCTAAACAGCAATCTCTCAGAAACCCATTAGAACCTATTAGAGAGAAAGAGAGAGAGAGAGAGAGAGCATACGATTCGAGTGCTTGAATCTGCCTCGGCGTGTGCCGGTGGTAGCGCTTCTTCCTCCCGCGTGGGTCGGGAACATCCTGGTCGTCGCCGGAATCCATCCGTCGCACCTTTAACGACGCCTGAACCCCTGAGTCCTACCAGTCTCTGCAAAAGACGCGAGGGAACCAGTTCATGCCGAGGTTGTTCTCGTCGACGTTGACACTAAAAGGTGGAACCTTTCTTCGTATTTTCTCCTCACCGGCCACTGCGCTACTTCTTCTCGGCGTTGGGGCGTGAACCAAATGAGGAAAGCGGCGATAAGCGCTTTCAACCGCTTCCCTGCGACTCGAGCGGATGCGCTCACTCCGCAATCTCTCTCTCTCTCTCTCTCTCTCTCTCTCTCTGCAATAACCGACGGGATTTCAAACGCCAGGGTTTTTAACGATGTTTTCTGATAGATTGCTGTACGCATTTATGTTAACATTTATCCTTCTGCAATAAATAGAAGAATTATTAACATCTCCCTAAATTTTAGTAATTTTTAAAAACACCCTTAACATTTTATTTTTAATACTGTAAGAGTGTACTTAAAGTTATGAAATTTCTAAAATACGCACCTAATTTTTAATTTCTCAAAGGATGCACTTATTTTTTATTTTACCCCTCTCGTCAACTAACGTGATGCATTCAAATAACAACCCATTGTAAGAATATTAGGTGTTGGATTTTAAAAATTAGTACCATTCTAATATTGATTTTAGATTTTATATCACATCAAAGTGATACTTTTGCAGCATCAAAATAGTATTGATTTTTGAAAATTAATATAACAATATTTTAGTTTTTGAAATACAATACTAATGGCGTTGCTTTTTGAAATCTAATATTACAATAGTTAGTGAGAGAGAGAGAGAGGTAGAATGAGAAATAAGTAATACACCCTTTGAGAAATCAGAAAATTAAGTACATGCATCTTCTAGAAAATCCACAATTTTAATTACGCCCTCCGATAAAAAGTCATTTTAATACTAAGTCACCCTCAATATTTTTAATTTACTATCTTATAAATTATCATGCAAATTACTTGTTAATTAAGAGAGACATGTTAATATTAAAATAGAAACATTAAAGACATTTTGATATTAATAAGAATTCAAAAGATATTCTAAAATATTGTGTCTAACATATTTTTTTTTAATATCTAAATAAATATTTTATATTTTTTAAAAAAAAAATTGATCTCATACATCACTTAAAAACTTTCATTGAGGTTTGAACTTTGCTCTTGTTTATGGAAATTATTTCCATTTTTTTTTCAGAAATATTAATTTTTTAATTTTTTTAAAATAAATGCCTTATTATGTCAAAATGTCCCTAGGAATAATAGCATAGAGCATTTGACAACCAAATAAAAATGTTAAAAGGTATTTTAACATTAAAGACAAATTCATTTTGATAATTTTTCTAATTATATTACTTTTGAACTCTATAAATTATATTCATAATCCAAAATCTAACATAATCAAATGTCAACTATAAATTAATGTTGCATCATGTTTGTTGTTAGTGATCAATATCCAAAAGTTTCTAAGTTAGTCCTTCAAAAGAGAACATAAATTTCATGGAGCCCCAAAGTTTAATTCACTATGACTTTTCAAATCATATTTCACACCAATACTTGTAATGAATTTAAGGATATTTAAAGAGAGTAGCAAAAACACTTTAAATGCTAGTTTCAGTCTCACATAAATAGTGCAAAACTTTAACTTTAACACACACTCTCTCTCTCTTTTCTATTAGTAAATTTGATACTGAGCTGACAACTAATTCATCAGAAACTATTTGCACTATTTATAAGAGAAGCACAAATGCCATAAATGCTGGAATTTGATTTTAGGAACTTAATGTTTATTATATCTACAGGCTGTAGACAAGTGAGAGGTGGTTGAGTCAGTCAGTGACTGTTGTATTCTACTGAATGAAGCAGTCAATGCATGCAATGGAGATTATAATGTCAGCTAGCTATAGCTCAGCAGAGTTGTAATGGTTAATAGTGCCAGTTGAAAATTTAGGTGCATAAATTTATGACCTCCACCTCCCTCACTCGCCATGAAATGAAATGAAATGAAATGAAATGAAATGAAATGAAATGAAATGAAATGAAATGAAAAATCTTCAGGTTGGGCTTCATTTCAGTCATAGAAGATTTATTTTTCATATATTCTTAAATCTTCATACACAAGGTGAGAGAGATCATGAGAGGTCAACGTAAGATATAGAGATGGAAACAAGTCTCAAGTACCTCTCACACCTCTGAAAACATGGAAGAAACCTAACCTGAATATTGCTTAGTTTAGAAGTATATATTTATTCCTCTCTACCTTCTCGGAGTAAGTTAGGCCAACAGAACAAGTGTTTGCTCGAGAAATAAGGCCATGCCACCAACAAAATGCATATGTCTACCTTCATGCCTACACCTCCATCAAAAGTGGTTCTATGATGTTTGAAAATCCATATAGTTGACCTAATAGCTAGCCTGAGGTTAACTGATAGGTTGTGGTAGATGTTGAACAGTATATAGGTTATTCCCTAATCAGTTAACTACCATGCATAAGCTTTCTTTTTCCTGCAGGAACTCAGCATTAATTAATTTCATGTAAATTGTTTGGTTTTATAAGTAGATGTTATAGGTTGGAAATATTAGAAATGAATGGTGAAAGGAGAACGGAACTCTCCTCACCAAGCAAACCCCACAAGTCCATCTCTCTCTCTCTCTTCCTTAATTAAAATATAAAGCTTGAGTTAGGTCAGACGTAGCATCAACCTGCAGTGTGGTGAAAGCGTAAGTGTGTATGATCTTCTCAGGGCATATATATGTCAACATATAGTTGCACCAGAATCAGTTTCAATTAATTCTTTCTCCATCTATCTATCTATTTAAGTTAATCCGTTTCATCTCTTTGTTTAATTCTCGGATTGTTTCCAAAGGAGCATGAGCATGAGCAGGGGCCACTGGAGGCCAGAGGAGGACGAGAAGCTCAAGAACCTGGTCACTAGGTTTGGCCCTCATAACTGGAACACCATCGCAGAAAACATTCAAGGAAGAACAGGTGAGCTGTTGTAATTTTGTGAAGGATTGGATCCTTTGCTATATGTACATGTTTGTTTAATTTGAGTGTGTGTGTACGTGTATAGGCAAGAGCTGTAGGTTGAGATGGTTCAATCAGTTGGATCCGAGGATCAACCGCAGCCCGTTCTCGGAGGAGGAAGAAGCCCGGCTGCTGGCCTTGCACCGCCTTCACGGCAACAGGTGGTCGGCCATCGCCAGGCTCTTCCCCGGCCGCACCGACAACGCCATCAAGAACCACTGGCATGTCATCACGGCGAGACGAAAGAAGCCTCTTGGCTCGACAATCACAACAAGAAAAGCACTACTGGATGTCGATAACCCATCAACAAGGGGGTTTACTCTGCCAAACACACATGGTTTTAATGCAGGTGATACAGAGAATTCAGTGGAGTTCTATGATTTCCTTCATGTAAAAAGTAGCACTGAAGAGTCTGAGGAAGCAACCAAGTGCAGCTCAAGTGTAGACCAGGAAGAGGAGGAAGAAGATGAACAGTGGAGGAAACATGGTGGAGTTCCCTTCATTGACTTCTTGCGAGTTAGAAGTTCTTCATGTGCTCTGAACTTTAGAAACTAAATACTTGTAATTAGGTTTGCATTTATACCTGAAATATATATATATGGAGATCAATACCTACAGTTAATCAGTTTCATGCACAGTGTTTTGCAAGTCATTTAATTTATAATCTAACAAACTTTTTAGCGTTGACAATTGGATAATTTTTGTTGAGATTGTGGATAAGAACGAAGTCATTTCATGTTAAAGGGAAACCCTCTTTGTTGATAGTTACCTTGAAGGTGGGTGTTGTTTTGACATATTGATCGGCCATTAGAGATCTTATTGATGCATTATTAAGGATTTTTCCACATTCCAAAGGACAAAAAGAGGACAGCACTCAACATTGCCTTTAGAGAGGATTAAGTTGACTTAGGCTTGTCAAATGGACCATTCAATCTATGCGAACTTTGCAAGCAGCTGGATGATCTAAGCCATTCATCAAGTATAGAAAATTATTTTAGGATCACATTCAAATGATAAAAGATAACTTATTTTCTATTCATTTTTGAAGCTTAAATCTTAAACTCCACTTTGATTTCTCTCTAACTACAACTTTACTCACAAACCACCACAATTGCTTCTTTCATTCAAGTGAAGGATATCTTCATAAATATCAAACATCTCGTTTAGAAAGATCATTTTTCTTTTGTGTCTAGCTCGAACAGAACAATTCATATGATCAATGTGTGTTTTCTGAGTTGCAGTAGTGTTTTCATTTCTCATTCTTAAACATGGTGAAAGAACTCAAGACCTTTTGAGGTTTCTGTCTTTGGAAGTTAATTATTGTCTAGAGAGCAACTTCCAACCTTATGAAAGCCAGTTTGATTAATTTGTGGAAAACAGTGGCATGATACCAAACTATATATAAATCTTCCATTTTTTTTCTTCCCTTTTTTGCATTGTGTTATCGATTAGATATGTAAATCACAAGATGAAATTCACTTTAAAAAACACATGCATATACATAATGGAAAATCTTTTGGTATTTCTCATGTAAGATGAAAGATATCTTCAATTCCTTTCTCATGCAAGAATGAACAGGGCTGCAAGATACATCAGTATGTTTTTTGCAGGGGAGTTGATTCAATTCACTAACCGCAGCACAATCCCAGTGCTTTTTTCTCTTAACGTCTTACTGAAGTCGGTATGATTTTGATTCCTGTTGAAAGTAACAAGCGACTGGGAAGGTTTCTGAGAGGAAGAAGAAAGAGTGCATTAATCTTGAAGAACACAAAAGATCGATGTTGAGCAAATGTGGCGGACAAAGAGGGTTGCTGACTCTTTCTGCGCCGAGTTTGCCATCGTTGAAATCAATGAAGTCGCCGGGAGTGTAATCTAAGCAAGCAGGAATTTGTTTATTTATTTATTGATCTTTCCCTTAATTCGTGATAAATCCAAAGCACAATGATGGTCAACCACGTAGGAAGACCTTACTTGGTCAAAGACTCTGTCTGACATCCTTTGAATCGGTCAACGGAGGTTTGAATAGTCTGAGTCCCACTGTCCCATGGTGCACTCAGATTAATTTAAATGGAGTCGAGAATTACTCCGAGAGGAGTCGTAAATATTTGATGGGGGCTGGCAATGCATGAGGTCATTCAGTTGACCTGGATAGTAAGAGGCTTGGATATTTAGCTGAGTTCGAAAGTAGCTTGATCTAGTAGAACTCGGATTCGGTAAAATAAGGGGTATATCAGTTATAGTTACAGAATACGCACTGAGAAAGGAGTTCGATGAGTAATTATTATTTCTGGAGTAATGATATAATGGTTAAATTTTTTAATAGATAATTAAAAGATTTAAATTTTGAATTTTAGTTATGATGTATTGTAGAAAAAATTTCTTTCAGTGAAAAACAGATTTAAAAATACTGATCATTTGGATGAACCTCCATTAGCGCTTTTCGATTTATCCTGGTCGTCGGTGGGAAACTTTCGTGGAGTCGAACTGATCACTTCAAGTCCGACGTTACCCGACCTAATTAATTTTTTTTTGATGAGTAATTGTCTTGACCAGCGATGTAAATGGTAGAGGAAAAGGTATGTCAATTATAAAAGTAAAAAATTATAAATACAAGAAAGGGTGACAATTACAAACGTTGGAGTCATAGTCATCTGAAATAAAGGAGTCACAGTCGCCTAAAGTAACGGGTGCAAAGCAATGAAGAATCATAGTCGCTACAGGGAAGGAATGTTTTTCTCTCCCTGTAGCTCCAATAGCCGAAGGTACGGGCAATTAACCGCAAAACTACTTTTTTACTTTTCTTTGTTCATTTTCTTCGTTCTCATCGGCTTGAGCGGTCGGAGGGGCTACATCAAAGTACGCCTTGACCCTTTGGAGATGGATGCACGTTGGGGTTGTTCGTGAAGGACTTCGGCGCGAGGCATCTCCACCCATATTGAGTGGCAACTGTTGCCACCTTGGGCGTGTCGCTTCTTGCGAGAGTGACGCCCTTCATTTATCTGCCAGAAGGCTTCTAATAAACCAGTGGCTGGTAACTCCATGAACAATCCACTGCTACACCAGTTATCTTGACGGCGCTTACCCCACTTTTGTCTCATTGCTTAGTCTTCCATAGGAGCCAGGACGAGTGGAGGCCGACTTCGGCCGATTCGACGTCAAACGAGTCATTCGCACCATTTACATCCTAAGAGTGAGATTCCCATAACCGAGGAAGGCCAGGAAATTTTGGACCTTGCGGACTCATCCGCCCCTGATCCCGTCTGAAATCAGTGAAGGTTGGACTACCGGTGAGCTGGTTGTAATGTTGACCAAGTCGTCATGACCAAGAGGAAGAAGAGGTTGAACTATCATCTGGGGTTGACCAGGTTACGGAGTCTCCGAATAAGGGGTAAGCTGTCCCCATCACTGGGAGAGCCTACCAGGAGTAAAAGAGCGAAGGAGGGATTATAATGGAGATCGGGTTGCCCCGGCCTTCTGCTCCGACACGCAAGTTAGATCCCGAATATATGAAATGAAAAAGATGAACAGTACAATAAAGTAATATGTATCTGTGTATACTCGCTTATATCTTGGCCCGCGGGGGTGGAGCTTTTTTTATCATAGGAAAGTGTGGAATGTCATATCTACGACTACGATAGAGATGATGCGCTTCTGACAAGGTATCACGTTGTTCATCATATTGATCCATGTGTCATATCAATTCACGTACTAGAGTGTCTGGATATTTGGGCCGAGAAGAATGTCGGGTCGAAGTGGAAGTGAGTCGGAGCGTCCGAACGATAGAGTCGATCGGACATGAACTGGGTGTCCGATTGGGGAGTTGAACCCGAGAGTTGAGTGGACCGACTAAAGAGCTAGGCCGGCGAGGCCAACTAAAGAGTTGTGAGCCCAATAGGTTGGGTCAATCATAGAGCTAGAGTCGGGCCGACGGAGTCGATTGGAAAATAGGGTCGACGGGGCCAGCTGAAGAGCTATGAGCCCGATTGATGGGGCCGATCGGAGAGATGGAGTCGGACCGACAGAGCCGACTAGAAAACAGGGTCGGCGGGAGCTCGATCGGCGGGGCTGATCGGAGAGATGGAGTCGGGTCGATTGATCTGACTTGAAAACAAGGTCGTGGAACCAACTAAAGAGTTGTGAGCCCGATCGACGAGGTCGATCGGAGAGCTGGACTAAGGCTGACGGAGTTAACTGGAAAACCGGGTCGACGGGGCCAACTGAAGAGCTGTGAGCCCGATCGGCGGGGCCGATTGGAGAGTTAGAGTTAGGCCAACGGAGTTGACTGAAAAATACTGGATTTGCGGAGTGACAGCGTGGGCTCGAAAATAGGAGGGCTCCGAAGGCAGAGCACAGCAGGGAGCGCAACAGGGGGCACAATAGCGAGGACTACTCGGAGGCCGAATGGCTTGGAGGTCAGATGGCTCCGGAGGTGGAGCACAACAGGGGGCGACATTCAGCTACAGTGATAGCGAAGGCTGCTCGGAGGCTGGAATGCTCTAGGGGCGGAGCACAGCAGGGAAGGCTGAGAGCTAGAGGGAGGCTCATGATGTGGTCGGCTGACGGAGGGGTGACCAGAGATCTTCGGCTAACCCTCCGTCAGCCAGAGCGGCATCGATGGCCAGGAGCTCGAAGGTTGGGGACGGTGGCTCGGAAGTTGGCTGCGATTCGGGCGACCCAAAGGTTGGAGGTGGCAATAACGGTTGTAAGCGGCGACGACAGCCAAAGGCGGCAGTGGCGACCATAGGTGGCAACGACGACCATAAGAAGTGGCAGAAGGAGCAGCGTCGGCTATCTGGTGCGTAGAGGGAGAGAGGGGGATCTGAAGAAGGAGAGGGGGAGAGAGAGAGGGAGAGAGTGCGGAGACATTGTCCGATGGAGGCGGCGCTAGGGCGGGGCTATGAACAACGGAGAGGCAGCATTTGGGGTTGCTCGAGGTTGTCGGAGGAATCGACCATAGCTCATGAGAGGGGGAGGAGAGGAGGGGGAGATCGTGTGAGGGAGAGGGAATGGTAGTGCGTCGGCGTCGACTATGAAGGCAGCGAAGGCGGAGCTAGTGGCGGTGGTGCCGACGATCGACTACGGATGGCGGGGCAATGCAAGAGGAAGATGCGAGCGCGTGCTATTGGGTAGTCCGATGCGGTGTGTGCTTAACACGTTTCGCAAAACATGCGTAGCAAAAGACATTAAACAGTAATAACAAAAATTAATTATTACATCACACACACCACACGCATACAATGATACATCTCATGCAGAC
>JBBUKS010303359.1:0-20683 GCA_038050645.1 Hedychium gardnerianum
TAAAAATTTTATTTTATCGATCATGTCTGCATGAGATGTATCCTTGTATGCATGTAGTGTGTGTGATGTAATAATTAATTTTTGTTATTACTGTTTAATGTCTTCCGCTGTGCATGTTTTGTGAAATATGTTAAGCACACACCGCATTAGCCTACCCAACAATGTCGCCTTTGATATTTCAGTTCTTGAAGTTTGAGTTGGTGTTTTTGAGGTGCTTTCAACATCGGGGGATGACTTTGACAAGAGCACCATCTGCAATGTCATGCTCATTGGCGGATCAACGAGGATTCCCAAAATTCAACAACTGCCAGTATATTTTATGGATTTGGTGTCAAATGATCTTTCTCCTGGGCTACTACTTGATACTAATCTGAACTCGAGGACGAGTTCTTTTCAACCGAGGGTGACTGATGTAGGAGGATCCAAAGATTTTTATTATTATTTTAGTAATTTTTATATTTTTGATAATTTTGGGTCATTTGGTATTTTAGGCATTTTTGATCATTTTTGTTTTTTAATATATTTTAGGATTAGAGTTTAGAGTCTATATAAGAGTTATTTTTAGTTGTTTGTAGACAATCCTCTATTATTATATAAAAATTTCCTTTTTCGGGAAAATCTGGAGGACGATTATTTTCTTTTCTTGCCTTCTCCTTAATTTTTCTTTCTCGTCAGCTCACAGGATAATCACTATCCTATCCGATGTCAAAAGTGTTATTGCATTCTAGACCCTTAAGAGGCAATCCAAAACAATCAAACAACGAACAAAGCAAAAAATCACTAATGTAAATTTTTATTTACATTGTATTTCATTTTTCATCTTTATCATTGCATTTTGTTAGTGTTGCTTGTGTAAGAATAAATTGTTTCTTTCTCTCTGGAAGATCTCTGACAAGAAAAAAGAATAGTGATGCTAATGCTAGGATACTAGGTTGTGGAATAGGAATCTAAGGTTTCGAACCACGTAAAAATCTCAGGTTTGTGCTTGTGTTGTTTTATCTTGCGTTTGATTTGTATTTCCGCTGTATATTAACTCTTTGTAAATGAGCACAAAGAGTTCTTATATATCTAACATAGTCGAGGTTATACGAGGTGGAAGAGATGAAAAAGAAAAGAAGCTCTAGTATTTTTCCCATTATGTAAGAATTTGGCATACCTATATTGATTGATTTGATAATATTTGCATTATGTCAATTGAAACTCCAACTATATTATTGCTACCTATCTTTAGCCATCAAAACTTCATGGACAAATCAAAATCTAGACCAAAGGTTTATAAAGTGTCCAAATTATTAATGACAGCAAGTAACTTTTAGTATTTCATTAATCTTTACCTTTATTATTGTAGAGTTAGAGGATTAAATTCAACTAGATTGGTGAGGACATGTATCATTGAGCATTAGAAGTGATTTATATTATGTTCTAAAAGCTCAAGGAAGCAAAAAAAGAATGAAAGATACAAAAAGACACTAAGGAATAATGAAAAGATAAAAAGTTAAATAAATATTTTAATAATTAATCTCATTTGTTTATTCTTAATATTCTTGGCTATGATTGGAGTTGCTCATACAGATGAAGCTTGTGGGTGAAACTAGGAGTTTCTCACACTCCTTTTACATCAAATAATATTTTCTCTTTTCTTCAACATATATTTCTTCTAACTATATCTATTTATTGGATCACTAACAATATTCTTTTAGTACATTACACCTCTATTAATCATGGATTATTCTTGATGATTATTTGATCGCCAATAACACTTGTCACTAATTATAATTCAATTTGACAAGCAAGTTATCTTCATCAAAGTGTGCTCATCCTAACTATTTGAAGGTAGTTAGCATTATCAACAGAACTTAATTAATACATGGAAGAACGAATGGAACTCACGAAGTTAACAAAATAATAATTATAATAATCAAAGAAACAATTAATAAGCTACACACACATACAATACATACATAATCCCATAATCCGTGTATTGATCACTGTTCGGACTAGTAAATTAGCCTCCGTGTTAGTCCTGGGACGGACTGACGGGAGCGCTGGGGCGAACGTTTCGCCTTTTGTCACCATGTATACATACATAATCAATTATATATGCTATTTCTTAACTTCAAATAACATAACTTTGTATATGCTTCTTCAAGCTAAGCGTGGCTAATTTTCCATTCTTTATTTGGAGGTCATCTTACATGTGGTCTTCCAATTGATATGATGATAATTTTTCCTTGAAATTAATTAATTAATTAATGCAACTTCTCCTGCTCTGCAAGGAAAGTTCTTACTACTAGCTAGGCCAAAGTCCCTGCAGCCGTTCTGATTAGAACTCCTTGATGATGCCTTCATGGATTAATTCATCTAAATACACATGAGTTCATAAATTAAGGAACAAGATGATCACCACATTGGAGAAGTCTTAATCATTTGAGTCTTACTCGTTGGGGATTTGAAAACAAAAAAGAATGCACCGATTGCCAGGTAGCACAGCAAGTTAACAAGTCCCTTCAAGTAGTGTGAAGTTCCATCCTGTAAAAGTGTCATTAGTTAATTCAGAAACATTATGAGTTCAGATTTTTCTTGTTGGAAGAATTTTTAGCTGGAAATTAACAAGCATTCCCCGACAAGTTACCTGTAAACTGAAGGCTATCATTAGTATTGCCATGATCAATGAGCCAGTTTCTAACAGATTAAGATCAAGATCCATCTTGATTCCCGTTATCCAAGCCACGATAACGCATAATGGAACCTAAAGAAGGTCAATTAAAACATGTAACCTGTTCTTAGGCACAATATTTCATTTTGATGCTATAATGGAATTAAATGCTTACCACAAACATGGAGATCTGGGTTGCTGAGCCAAGGGAAACACCAAGAGTAATATCCTGTGGCAGTTCAAAAGTTAAACCCGATCAGTTATGCATACAATTACATAGTTTAATTCTACAATGATGAGTAAAGACTCTACCAGCTTGTTCTTGAAAGCGAAGATCATGGCACCAGCATGTTCTGCTGCATTTCCAACTATTGGAAGCAAGATGATGCTGATAAAGCTCACAGATAGACCCCATGAATCTGAAACAGCCTAAATATATAGTTGCAAGACAAATTGGATCACCAATGGAGGTCTTGAATGACTAGAGTTAAATGTAAACATATCACTCAACGATGTTCGGATTGATCTTTACAAGAAAGACAAGAAGTAATTGAAGAAAAGTTTGAAACACGCGATGATTAAGGCTATTGGTTGGTTAGGTTAGGTAGGATTGGACTTTTATGTGCTTCGAAATTAACTGACACAGCTCATGAGAGATCAAAAATATACCTCAATGGTTTCAACAACATACTCAGATAATATGGAAATCACAATGGCCATGGCCACCAACCAAGCCATTGCACTTGCAAATCCAATCACTGGCTTATCTTCAGTTACCACATCATCATTGTCTTCTTCTTCCTCCTCCTGTATTTACCCACCCAAATTAAGAGAATAAACTTCATCACTTTTTCTTTTCTTTTTTTACTTCGGATGAAACTCTTCATTTGTAAGGAATATGTTTCTAACTTTATTTCTGAATTTTCATTCACTAATTCTACTTATTGCACTAGATATTCTTTCACCTTTGGTGATTCAAAAAGTTGGCTATGGGTCTTTAGCTGGAAGAAGAGGTAAGCAATATATCCAAGGAGCATGATGATGCTGCAAGCTCTCGACAATGCCAATGCCGGAGCTGTGCTGTCCTCCATCTTGTCACTTGAGTTCACGGCATATCTGAACAACAGCAGTAGAGTGTGGCATAGTGAACCCAAGAGCAGAAGACCAGTGTTCACGTCAATTTGCTTCTGCAGAATTAATGGAAAAGTTCAATTGGTTGGTTAATTAGAAGTCCAACTATAGTAGCAGTTGATTACTATGCCGCTGCTTACTCGATCAAAGAGTTGTTCCATGCGTAAGTTGGCCAAGCCACCAAAGAAAAGAGAGGTCCCGAGGACAAGTAAGATATTGGACAAGATGGATCCAACCAAGGAACACTTAACTATCTCAATCTTCCCTTTTTGCAAGGCAAAAAGAGCAATGATAAGTTCTGTGACATTCCCACATGTAGCATTCAATAATCCACCCACTGTAGCATGAGAATCACAGTTCATATGTTTTCATTCAAATTCAATCACAATCAAAAAGAAAGGAGCAAAGAATAATTAAACAAGAACAGTGTGCTTAGTGCTTACCAGTAGGACCGGTATAAAATGCAATTTGCCTGCCAACGCCAATTGATAATAAAAAAGTTATTTCAGATCGAAATAAAGATTAAACGAATGATTACACAGCTATAAGAAAAGATAAGATTAGAAACGGAGAGAGAGAGAGAGAGAGAGAGAGCTTACTCTGTGAGAAAGCTGACACGCTCAGCAAGGGGGGTGAGACCAAGCAAACTCAAAGAAAACAACCATTCCTGTTTCTCAAACAGTAAAAAATGATACAATTTTTAATGGCAAGTCGAAGTGCCAAACAAATAAACTTCTTAACAGAAACCAACGATTTGTCATGCAAATTCCAACTACGAAATGTTTGAAAATTCCGGTGGGGCATTTCGACAAACAGATACTACGCAGAGATACCAGAAAGGAGAGATTGATTCCATACACGTCCAAAATGGAAGTAGTTGGCGGCGATGGCGAGGAGGATGGCCGGGAAGAGGACGGATAGCTTGGTGCCGAGTAATATCTCCTGCAGGTTGGCGAGTAGGTCCCCGACCAACCCACAGCGCACCTTCGACACCAACGACAGGTCCGACTTCTTCCGCAGCGACGACGACGACATGTTGTGCACCGTGCGCCCATGCTGCACCTCCTTCTCCTTCCCCCGGCCGCCGCCACCCAATTTGCAGTAATTCCCGGCTTCGAGCGCCGCCGTCTCCTGGCCCGTCGATCCCATTCTTAATACAATATATCGATTAAGCAATCTGTTTTCCGATCTGTGCTTCCGACTGCACTCATTAATTGCTTATATAGGGACGTCATCAATTGCAAAAACGGCGTGGGAATGATTGAAGAGCATGAATCCAATGCATAACGTCGATGGACCCTGCATCATGCAGTTTCCAGGAAACCTCGCAGGCTTGTCCGTAGTAGACAGTTAATTGTCCGCTGCTGGACGAAACGGAAAATACTGTAGCAGTAGCACTCTTCGATGGCTACGTTAGTACCTATAAATACGGTTGGAAGATGAAATTGAATCTTTTGAATTTTAATATCTAATATCTATGCGTGCATTATTTGGTGCGTGAACCTAATTTATTTGCTACAAAAGTTAACCTAATTTATTTCATTGAGAATTATTTTATTTTATTACCATTTTATTGCAACATCATTACTTAGATGAATCAAATGGTGAGCAATAAAATTTATTTATATTTGTTCAATTTATAGAAGGTCAATTACAAAAATAAGTTTGAATAACTTATTAAATGAACCATATTTATCAACAAATTTCTTATTAAGCCTACAAAGAATTATATATGTTCATTTATAAAGTTCTTATTAAATTTATAAATAGACAAAGCAACTCTCAACAAATAAATTTAGAATATAAAAATTCATTAATTAACTAATCAAATAAATATAAAAATATAAAAATTTCAAACAATAATATAATAAATTCGAATTGAGAATTCGATTATATTTGAACAAAACATTCTAAAGTCAACTTAAGCTTATGAAAAAATAACAACCGGTTCAAAAGCTTAATTCATTTTATTTTATGCTTAGCTCAACTCTGTTATCTTATAAAACAAAATTGAACATCATAATATTTGACTCAGTTTGACTCATTTGTAACCCTTGTTAGCATACTGTGACATGTGTTTTCTAGGAGAACACAACCTCTATCTCTAGAAGCTAGAGCTCACTTTAGCATCCATCTATTTGATAGATTTTAGGTTCTTATGAGATGAGTTGATGATTAATACATGAAATATTATTATTATAAGATTTGAAGGTCAAATCCTGACCAATAGCTATGTTTCTATCTTTCCTCATGCACTGGTCACTATCCGTGCTAATAAATAGCCCCCGTAATTTACCTTCTTCGTGTTGATCCTAGGATGGGCTGGCAGGGGCGCTGAAGGCAAGCGTTTCGCCTTTTACCATCACTATGTGGTAGATTTCAGTCTCTGAGATGAGTTAATGGTTAGTGCATAGAGTATTATTATCATAAAGTTTGAGGGTCAAATCCTGATTAATAATCATGTTCTTATTCTCCCCTATGTACTGGTCACTGTCCAGACTAATAAATTAGCTTTCGTGATTTACTTTTTTCGTGTTAATTCTGGAATGAACTGACAGGAACGCCGACAGGAACGCCGACAGGAACGCCGGAGATGAGCGTTTCACTTTTTTATCATTATATGATAGATTTTAATGGTAACAATTATGATTACTAGTGATTTTGTTTCTAAAGATAAAACTAATCAGCAGGTAAGGCTGGGAGATATTGCCAAGATTGTTAGTGTGTAGTATACCTTTGTCAGCTTGAGAGATTCAACTGATATATTATCAAAAAAAGTATGTTTATTGCAACGCAATAACATAAAATATTAAATGAAAATATTGTTTTTTTTTCAGTTTGATGATCATGAACAAAATAACAATAGGGATTGTTATTGCATTCATAATGCTCTTTAAAATTTATTTATCATCTTACTTTTTATTTATTTTAATCATAGAAAGAGCATTAACATGTTTTTTATATATATAAAAAAAATGGTTAAAATAATAATATGAGATGACTATTATAATTACAATACTTCTCATACTCTTTTATTTGCCAGGAGAAAATTATTAAAGTATTTTCTACATATTTTGTTGACAATGTTACGACACCATCATTCATTTATACCATTAATTTTAACATCATTAAAATATTTTTTGAAATTTTTAAAAAAAGTTTGACGAAGCATTAAAATAATTTGAAAATGTTAATAGTGTAATATGAATTCCATTCGAAGCTTAAAAATACAAATAATATTGACTCGAGCTCAGTTCTAAATAACATTCAAATTCAAATTTGATTCAAATATTTAAATAGATTCGAATTATAATTCAAAATAATTTAAATTCATGTTTAGTTCAAATTATTAAATTTTAATTTGAGCATATTTAAATTAAATTACGGAGAGAGAAATTTTCATGATTAACTTAACCATGCATCCTCAATTTACAAATTAAGATAAAAATAAAAAATTAATCAGAGACTAATAGTTAATTGATTTATGAGTTAGATTTGAATGATTTTTCCTCCAATATATAAACAATTAACTTGATCACTTCCAATAAAAAATAACGTCCAAATTAAAAGAAAACAAATCCATAATTAATAAACTTATATATATGCGATTAGCTGGCACTAAAGAACAAATAAGGCAGCTTAGCTGATGGAGAAGGCGGAAGGTCGGAGGAAGTTTCCCGGCGACAAGGATCGACGCTGAGCAGCCACCCCTCCACCACAAGCTACACGAGAGAGGTCCCCAACATATGGAGGAGATGTACAAGATAGTTTTAAATTTAGCGCCGGCCCAAACGTACAGTCGATGTACGTTGATTTTGAAGGTAATCCGATTGGCCGTCTCCATGCGGTTGAGATAGACAAATGATGGCCCGCCTTCTGTTGAAATATAGAACCGCCCCCTTATCGTCGTGCATAAATAATTTTATTTTTACTTGTCAAATATTTATTTATTTTTTTAATTAACATTATATATTTAAATTTTCGGCCCACTAATTTAGGATAACTGATCCACCTTCATAAAAAAAATTTATGGGTCACCAAAAAAAATCAGGAAAGTGAATATAAAGATTCATCATGATCTCCAACTTTTTTAAATTCGTAATTGAATCTTGAATTTTATATATTTAATTTATAGTTGAAAAGCCTAATTATATTTTTTTCTTAAATATATATAGTGATATTGATATGGAGAAGGGTGATAAACTGGCAAAAGTACTACGGCAGTACTGAATCCGTAATTTAATGGCTTGCGGTACTGATCTTTCGAAACCGGACGGTTTTTTCCCTCCACTTCAACTGAATCAACCAAAGTCCTTTTGCCCAGGGCATGCCGAATTCGGATTTCACGCTAATTCAACCAAATCCTTTTCGAGCATCTGGCGATGCTCAAAACAGCATAACGAGGATGTAGATGCGAACTGGATCCGGTCAAACAATTGATCAATTACATATCGATCCAATTCATAACCGAGCCCGTCTAAATAACCGAGCCCGTCTAAGGATTTAGAAACGAGCTGATTAAAAAGGGTAGTCACTGCCCTATCACTATAAAAAAATAATTATTTAGGGACGAATTTTTACGACGAAATAATTTCGTCTCAAATTAGCAATCAAATATTTTTCGTCGCCAAATTCGTTACAATTTTACGACGAAATTAAATATTCGGCCCAATTCTGTGACGAATAATTAATTCGTCGCAGATTTGACTTATTTTAAATAGCCAAATACAATTATTTTTTTTTTTGTAGAAATCGTTAATAGACCTAGAGAGTTCGGAATGAAACGAAATCAATTTCTATTTGTTCGTATAATTCTTTTAATCATATTCATGCCCTCAAACATAATTTTTGACAAAAGTGGTAATTGTTGAACATGTATTTTTTACCATATTAGTTTTGTTGAGTGAATTTTTTAAAGTAAATATATTTTTAAAAATTAAATCAAGTTGAAAAAATCACCAATTAGGTAAAAATTATATTTGAGGGCATGGTTGTGATCAGAAGAACTAAAGAAAAACATAGGAACTAGTTTCGTATCATTCCGAGGTCTCTAGGTCTATCAACAAATTTTTGAAAAATTTTATTTTTTAAAAAAAAAATGGGACGAATTCCTCGGATTCGTCGCCAATTTGCGACGAATTTGAGGAATTCATCGCAGAATCAATTATTTTTTTTAAAAAAATAAAAAGTTTCAAAAATTCGTAGATGACCCTACAGACTTCGGAATGACACGAAACCAGTTCTTATATGTTCGTTTTATTCTCCTGATCACAATCATGCTCTTAAATATATTTTTTACCTCATTAGTTTTGTTGAGTGATTATTTTTAAATAAATATGTTTGAAAAAATTAAATCACGTTGAAAAAATCATCAATTTGGTAAAAATTATATTTGAGGGCATGATTGTGTTCAGGAGAACTAAAGGAACACATAAGAACTAGTTTCGTGTCATTCTGAATTCTCTAGGTCTATTAACGAATTTTTACCTACTTTCTAATTAGGTTCAAATACTTTTGTTTAAGTTTATCAATTGATTTTATCCGGAACTCTTTAAATTTGATTTGTCTGAGAAAGATTGATAGATATAGAGATCTAGTAATAACACGAAACTAATTTCTATGTGTTCCTTTAGTTCTCCTGATCACAACCATGATCTCAAACATAATGTTTACCTAATCTGTGATTTTCCCAATGCGATAGAAGATTTATCGAGTATATTTATTTTAAAAAATTCACTAAATGAAACCAATGAGTTAAAATTTTTGTTTGAGGACATGGTTATGATCAGGATAACAAAAGGAACACATAGAAATTAGTTTCGTGTCATTCCGAGGTCTGTAGGTCCATCAACAAATTTTTTAAAATTTTTATTTTTTTAAAAAAAATTGATTCTGCGACGAATCCCAGATTGACGACGAATCCGAGGAATTCGTCCCAAAATATAATTTTTTTTAAAAAAAATTATTTTTTTTTCAAAAATTTATTGATGGACCTAGAAACCTCAGAATGATACGAAACTAGTTCATATATGTTCATTTAGTTCTCCCGATCAAAACCATACCCTCAAATATAATTTTTACCTAATTGGTGATTTTTTCAACGTGATTTAATTTTTTCAAACACATTTATATTAAAAAATTCACTCAACAAAACCAATGAGGCAAAAATTATTTTTGAGGGCATGATTATGATCAGGAGAATAAAACGAACACATAGGAACTGATTTCGTGTCATTCCGAGGTCTGTTGGTCCATCAACGAATTTTTGAAAATTTTCATTTTTTTAAAAAAAATAATTTCTTGCGACGAATCCTTGGATTCGTCGCAAATTTGCGACGAAATTTGCAACGAAAGTATTTTTGTCGCAAAAAAGCGCTAGATCTAGATCTGCATTTCTTCTTCTCCTCTTTTCTCTTCCGTTCGAAAACTCAGACGATTCTCCTCCAACACTCATTCAGCCGACGGTGAAGGCGATGCAATCGGCGACGGCGAGATATCGTAAGTTCCGAAACCCTTATTCCTCGTGTTCTCCTTGACTACTCTTTCTTCCCTTCCTCCCGCGGCCGACGACCCCTCCTTGCGCGGCCGACGCAACCTGCTGGCGCAGTCGGCAGCCCCTGCTGGTCGCGGCTACCGCTGAGGGCGGCGCCATTGCTGGCCGCGGCCGGTGGCGAGGGCGGTCGACGATGAGGGCGGCAGCCGGCCGCGGCCAATGATAGTTCCACTAATTAAACCTGTAAATTGCTTCTATATGTTGAATAGGGTACTATATTAGAGCCACAATATATAAAATCAATCAGATTAGCTCCTTTCTGGAGCTTCATCACCCTCAAAACTCATCTTAAATCTCATCCCAACCGACAATTTGTTATTTTGGGCTTCAAGATATTTGTTTACACTTACGATGAACTCTGATCGATCGGCTCGTTCTGAAACATAAACACATTCGTAATACATTTCTTCAGTTTTTCTTTCAAGAAAAAAATACTAGGAATCCTTATTTATTGTTCAAGCAGTAAAAATAAAATCAAATAATAAATGCATCATTGCTTCTGATTTCATCAAGAAAATTTTCAAGAGGAGATTTAATGAAATTAAATTCAAGACTGGCTGGAGAACCAAGTATTTTGCAAAATTAAATATAAGTTTTATAATCCAACCACTGCCGTGTTTTTTAGTAATTCAACTAGGCAATAATTATGTTTTTGCATGTCCGTTCATAAAAGGGAAAGTGTAAACAATGAAAAAACAAATTAACCTTAGTTTGTAGAAAAATAAAACAGAGTCCCACTAGTAATAGCATGAGATGTAGTAGCAAGTACTCCAACATGCATAATATGACTAGATATGACTGATGATGGCAAGTTATTTATTTGTCTCATGAGCCTTCTCACACCGACTCGAAGTTCATCATTCTCACCTCTGTAATATAAGAATATACAAATACATGGTTATTATTAATTCTTAGATGAATCTTGGAAAATAATTTTAGAAAATTTATGCAAAATACAGCAAAAATAACTATTACCTTAAGAAGATAAATGCATCACCAGCTACTAATCTTTTTAAGCTCACAAAAACACTCCAACCATTTGTTATATATAACTATCATTAGTCATTAGGTAAACATATTTAATTACTCGATAAAGATAATATAGAAACAAATCATGGTCAATTACTCTTATTTTCCTCCATCATATAAAGTGATAGATATGGATAGATGGTCTTAGGGTCAAATCCTGACTAGTAGTCAGGTTCCTGTCCTCCTTATGCACTAGTCACTGTTCGGGTTGGCTAGACTAGCCCTCGTGATTTATCTCCTCCGTGTTGGTCCTGGGACGGACTGGCAGGGGCGCTGGGGGCGAGCGTTTCGCCTTTTGCCACAGTGAATCTAGATAGTTAGCTCTATTTACCTATAAGTTACTAAGAACATTCCATCTGCTCACTAATCCAAAAAGAGAACCTTCTTGATACTCATTTGCTGGCCTGATATTGGAATAAAATTATGGCAAGTGTTAAAATTCCCAAGAATGGTGCCGGCACATCCCAAGAAAAGTTTGAAAAGATCAACATGAAACAAGTCTTGATGGCAAACATCAAATTGTCTACAAGAAAAATAATTCCATGTCAAAACATTCCATAGAATAGGTAAATTTGGAAGCCAACGAAAGAAGGGAAATGAAACTTACAAGATCATTGAAGATGTAATACAATTTTCCCTTTTTGTGACTTTCCTTCTCTTTCTTGGTGTTTCCTCACTGTTCAACCTCATTTCGTCTCCGTAAAGCCTGAGCCCTCAAGGGTTAGGCCAAGAGCGTTATGAAGTTCCATCCCTCTCTCCCAAACTGAATCTTGAGAACCAGACTAGTTTACCTTCCTTACAAATAGTTCATCCACACCTCCTCCAAGAGGAAAATGGGGGTGGGTGGGTGGATTCTTGCATCCAATCCTGAGCCAAACTCAGCAGCAACATCACCTACACCTATCGACTCAGTCCTACCACGGGAACATAACAAAAGGCTTCCAATTTCAAAACCAGATCAAAATTGTCACAATTTGGAGCGCATCGGTGGAAGGAAACTAACTCAAAGACTTGCTACGACCACGGAAAAACAACACTTCATACACCCGACTCCTGGGAAAGATGAGAAATTCCAGTTACTGTATGACTTCACGCACCAAATCCAGAAGTGTTCTGGCGCCCGCATGTCCCACGTACACTCAGTCATCCATGCAAGATATCAACTATATATATATATATATACCCTACTCAATTATTAATATTTTGAGATAGAAATGTTTTTATTTTTCACATTATATTATTTTTCATGTCAAATTTGGTGAAGTATAAAAACTATATATATATATATATATTTAAATGGCTCATGGAAAACTTCTTGAACTTAGGGTGAGTTATATCTCTCTATGCTCAACAACATTTTAGAATAGTGAAAATATGTTAAGTGTTACATATCAACCATTGTGTTTTGCACACATTTGGCACAGCTAGATCTACACTAAAACATGTGCAAGAGAAATTAGAAGCCCAAAGTGATTGTGGGGGAACATTCCAACCTATATAGATTGTTGTGGCCAAAAAGATAGGCATAGGGATTATATAATTGCTCAAAAGAACTTCGCAGTGCATGCATTAAATTACTGGATGTTCTTGCCCAAACGGCATAATGATTATACATTCATGAGTTGATTGCAGTATTGCACAAGGAAAAAAGAATATAAGTAAAAATAAAAAAGTACCCTTTAACAAAAAAGTTTTATCTATATTAGTTGTTACGAAAAAATTATTTCAATACTGTTATAACAATTACAAACCATAACTACTACAAGTTATAATGTGCAATAGTCAACTTTAATAAAATAACTTTAATTTATCAAAATTACTATTTATAAAATATTTTTATATCAAAATATTCTTTACTTATTCAACTCAAATTAACATTTTAATAACATATTATAACAATTACAAATTATAACTATTACCACGTATGCACATTTACTAGTCAACAATATGTATGATGTTACAATTATAAATCATAACGGTTATAATAGCAATTACAATTCATAACTACTTTAATATATACACTAATACTAATCAATAGCATAGTATAGTAGTTATAAATTATAATAATTATTTTTATGCATTCAAGCTAACCCAATAAAAAGAACTAATTTGGATATCAAAAATTAAGAAATATTTTTTAACGATTTCAATAAAAAAAATGCCTTTTAATTTTTGCCCAAAGAATATCCCATCTTTTTCTCAAATAAATGCCTTGAGTTATGCAGCAATACCTTAAAGAACACGAGTTCACTACATGCATTTTGTGAACATAAACATTTAAATGTCAATTGGACCACTTGCAAGTAAGATGCAATTCAACCATATTTTCTAATACTACGAAATACATTGAGTCGACTTGAATCATTGTCAAAATTTGCATGGAAACTGAGATAGATCACATAAAGCCGAAGTTGCAAGTAAAATCACGAAATTTGGATCACTCTGCTACTGTTCACTAAGATCACTGATAGAGTTAATCAAATAACTAATACTAATACTTGTGTAAACATAAAGCAAAGAGTTTGAAAATTCAAAGAAAACAGATCCTTGTCCTTTTCTCTCTCTCAATATAGATACAGAGTCAAAAGAGAGAAACTGCAAAAATAAATGCCATGATGCATGGGATGATCAGACTACAGGAGATATGAATTGGTAACTTAAAAAAAAAAGACTTTAAAGTCAAAAGCCTGAATTAATTCCCCATAACAATACTTCAAAACTATTGACTTGATGTAAAAATCTAAATAAATGTAATGGACTTCATGTCCAGTCTAGTATTATTACCTCAACACCCTCCTTGGCTATGGAATGTTGCTTAATTGAACTGGTAACAGATCAACAATAACATCTACTACCAAAAAAAAGTAGCAGCATATGCTCCTCAAGAGCGTTTGTAAATGCATTGAATTGTACAATGGTCGAATGAAAAATCATATCGTTGCACTAGGGTTACATCCTGATGATATTGATCCTAAATTACCACAAGATCAACTGAATGATTAAAAACCTCATAAAAATAGCACCATCTGAACAAAGATATACAAAAAAGGTTTTAAGCATGAAAACTAACAAGATCTGAAGATACCAAGATTTACCACTAATTGCCAAGGACGACAAAGATTTTTTATTTTGTTTTACTTCTCCTTTAGAAGGGAAGAGCCCTAATTCTGAAGTTTATTTCAATTTAAAATATGTAATCATACTAATACTCATCCCCTGTTGGAAAATGAAGACCTACTCTTTCTTTCTTCTTCATTGATATACAAAGACCTATATTTAATGAAGCATTAAACATCAAGAATCAAAGTTGTTTCAAATGCAACACCCCTACGAGGTAGTTGAATCAGAATAATGACTACTTGCCACCTCGACTCCTGTTCAACTGGGCGTTGGTGGATGAGATGCCAAGTATTATCTAATATTTTTCACTAGGGGAGTGCTTGAATGATCATGGACGATTGGTGGGGCTTTTTGCCATTTTGGCAAGGAGAAATTATCACTGACCTAGAGTGACAAACACATTACCCCGTCTGGAAGATTTCCTTGCATGGAAAGTGCGGTGATGTGCCTCTGTGCAAAGGTTCTGCGAGGGACAGTTCCAGAGGCAGAAACTTCGACTGCATCAGGATGAGTTCGACCATGAAACTTTGCCAACCTATTGACTATGGAGAACCTCTCTAATTCTTGACATTCCAGCCGTACATCTAATAGAAAAGTTTCCTTCTCCAGCCTGAAATATGTTCAGTAATGAAAAATGTAAGGATTAGGCACATGTATGTACAGAAATTTGGGACATTACATAATGGATATTCCAACTGTAAGAAATGCTTGTGAAAACAGTAAAATTTATAGAAGGATCATACAAATCCAAATTTCAGTATCTATAGGTTCAATAAAATAGAGAAATATAGAGGAAAACTTTAGCATGATCCTTTTTTTTTTGTAATTTCTAGGTAAAAGTGACTGGATGGTGCAAAACGAAAAATATCTCAAAGTGAGCTAAGAAAGAGTCATAGAAAACTTGTAATTAATTTTCTTATATTCTTATAGCATAGGTGTATGATGAAGTATCAACCATAAGAGCCTTCTTGCACCACTGAAACAGAGAAGCAAGCTGTTTTTCTCTCTTAACAGAATTTTACAAACAGATATAGGTTGACAATGCTAGGTAAATCAGGTCCCTGAAGATAGATGACAAGCTCCTCTACAAGCTCACTTTTTAACATGATTACCACCTAAAGAAGGAACGCTTAACATCAGCGAATTCTATTAATGCCTATATATTATCTTATGACAAGCATGTTGTTTAAGTCAAATGCTAGACTCTGTTTACTCCTCTAGATAGATAGACCAGGGAAAGGATTGATTGCACACGAGTCGAGACAGTTACATCAGTTTACTTCACATAAAAAATTAAGGGAAGGACAGATCTAAAATTCATCCGCAGATCATTTTTGCCCATTTTCTCGTTCACCTAAAAAATTTGTTCCTCCCTAATCAAATTTTCCAGTGAATCACAGACCCCAACAAAAGGCTCCAGCGAACCAACAGCCCACCGACAAGCTCGCCACAAGCTCAAGGCTTGGCTGTGCAATACAAGTTCCTTTTATTCCCCTCTTTCCCTCTTTCTTTCATTTTCCTTTCTACTGTTGATTCTTTTCCACTGTTTGTCTTTTTGCCTATTCTATCCACTCTCCAGGGGTAAAACCAAGTCTTAGGGTATAAAAGGTATTGTTCTGATGAACACAGGCACATGTTCTTGGCTCTTATTGGCTAAAGAACTAAGGGTACTTGAGCAATTTAGGATCCAGACTAGTTCAATTTATTTGATAAATACAAATACTGGTAATCATAAAGCTTTAAAAGGGCACTGGGCATGTGACCATTTTTGTCACTCCGTAACGTAGCATAGTGGCCGATTAAGGCAAACAACCTCTCACAAAGTGGAGAATTCTCACACACAAACAAAAATAAATTCTTATTAATTGAAAAGTAGAAAATTATATCGATTTTGGGTTTCTTCTATAGGTGCAAACCTAATAAAAATTAGTAATTAAATAACCAAATTGGGAACGAGCTAGATCGTAATTGGGAGCACAATTACCCTAAAATTAATTGCCAAACAAGAAAAGGTGGCAACCCTAAATTACCAAATCCCTCAACAATTTATCAAACAATAAAAAATCAAATTTAAAATTCAATTGGACTCAAATTATTCTCCAATTTGTTTCCTTTTCTGCAACATTCTCCCCTCATCAAGAACTCAACTTTGTCGAGTGAGGATATGAGACTATCCAAATCAAATTTGGTAGCACCGCACATACGTGCAAAGTGTAGGCACCTCTTTAGATGGATCTGGTGTCTGCCACTCCATTTCTTTAAGTAACTCGGCATTTGCTGCACATAGGTGCGAAGTTTGCCTTTGATGATCCGAGCATCATCAATCTTCAAAAGTCTTCTCCAATATAGTAGATACCTTTGGGTGCTTTCACTAGAGGATATCAGCAAATTAGCAACCTCAATCAACTAAAAGTGTCAAAAAGTGATCCACTTCACCAAGAGCAAAATAATGGTGCTGCTGTGAGTAATGCCTAGGTGATAATCGTGAAGCCACATTAGATGTATGATATACACTCTTGTCCTACTCTTGTCCTTTACTATCTTATCAGTTACACTAGCAACATAATCCCTCAATTGTTCTAAGTCTTCCACTTTAGATTGTAAGATCTTAAGTTTATCTTCTACTAGCTCACACCTAATATCTACCTCTCTAACTGTGAAGATTCATTTCGTACTTAATATGGAGATTTAACAATTAATGAAAATTATAAAACTAAGGGTATTAAGTAGTAGGCATGACCATAAGTAAAAAACTAAATTGGATTCCTAGATGGAATTGAGGAAAGGATATCTTTGCAACAATAACGTGTTTTTTTTGCTTATTGTTGCCATAATAACAGTGTTTTTTCACAGAGGAACAACCTGCAAAATATTAAAATTGTTAGACAACTTGCAAAAATGGCTAAATATCATTGGGCTTGCAATGGGCATGATCTTAATGGAAACCGCCGTGCCAGGGAGTTGTGGTGCAAGACATGACAGGAGTAGCGACCGACAATCTAGCCAATGCAGGAAGCATCCAGTGGAGATGGAAAAAGATGCAAGGAAAGCATCAAGTGGAGGGCTAGCAGTCGTTAATTGGGAGAGAGGGGTTGACTAAAGAAGAAGGGTGGCATATATGAGCAATAGTGCTTCATGTGTGTGTCTCACAAGAGGGCAAAACTATCGGCTAGTGGAGTCAATTTGAATGGAGAGGGTGACTCTATGAGAGGAACCAACTAATTTTGATTAGTGAGACTGACGAGGGTTAGACAATTGCATTAATAGGCTCTCCTGTTAATGTAGGCAAGTGGATGACCCACCGTAGGCAATCCCTATTGGAGGAGGTCTGTCAGCATTGATTTGGTAGACGAAGTTGTTAGGATGAGGTAACAACCAAGCAAGTTGCCAGCTTTGTTGCTTGGACTCGGCTACAACTCGAAGAGCAGCATGACGTGATGGACAGGAAGGGAGCTGAAAGTGGAGTGTTGGTGACTGATGAGGAGATGGCTGGCACAAAGACAAGGAGTAGTTTTTGTACCCCACAGAAAGGGCTTATCCTTGGGTAAGGCTTACCAAAGGAAAAAGAAACTAGCATAGAAGTGCGATTGAGGCAAACAAGCTTCCAAAAGATATCTCTCACACAGAGAAAGAAGTAGAAATTCTTATTAAATGAAATTACATGGACTCTAAATTTCTTTTATAGATGCAACCCTAATGGAAACTAGGGAATAAATAACCATATTGGATAACACGCTAAACTATAATCAGGAGCCTCTAATTAATTACCAAAAAACAAAAATTAACAAGACTAGATTAAATATGTCAACAATTTACCAATCAATAAAAAATCAAGTTTAAAATCCAATTAGACTTTATTTTACAATTCGTTTTCTTTCCCACATCACTATATTCTTATTTTATTGTGTTTCCACATAGAAGTTGGTTTCCACAACTTAGTATGAATAAACTTAGTATATATAATATTCGTAACTAGAACAAATCAAAGTTTTAAAAGCATATACACATGGTTTAAGAAGGCTATGCCAGTGCATATGGATCCATAATTTCAGTGGCATAAAAGTGATATTGACAATAAGGTGTTAAAACAATATGGTTTACAGCTACTAAGAAAAATATCCATTTTGATGATATGGAATGGCACTTTAAAAGATGGCATCTAGGTAATGAAATCAAGTGAATTGACTGAGGAATCTATTGATGTTGGTTGAGGAGAAATCAAGTAAGGTCGTTAAAGGGGATTTATATATATATATATATATAAGCGAGTGTATTAATTACAATGTAATTAATTGATAATATATGTGTGATGTATAACTATATATAATTATCTAATATAGTATAATCAATTTATTAATTAATATGGAATTATTAAGTATTGTGCAAACAATTGATGTTAACCATGTGACGAAAACTGATAATTGTATTAACTAAAAATTTATCCAATATATGGAAACCCCTTTTTATAGAATGATAACACGTCTTATCCCATAATTTACAGAAATGAACTTCTTCTGAGATATGCATGAATTGACTAATCATACTAATGTGTATGCTATGTCTAATTGTGAATGAGAAATAAATTTCCCTACCATACTTTGATACATTTCCTTAGTCATTCCAAGTATGAGATTTAGATATATTTACTTGTTGGCTTTCCTGTTGTGTTGCCTTTATTTTAAGGAGATCTATAATATATTTCTTTTGGAAGATAAAAAAGCCTTGTTTAAAGAGCCACCTCAATCCCAAGAAAGTGTTTCAACTTTGTTATTACCAAAGTCCTACATACACTAAGAGTGTTGTGATTCCTCTTGTAGAAGAGTGTTTAATAAATAATGCATCATCCCCTTGGCTCTGTCTAAACCCCATAGCAATCATAAATCTCGCAAATTTGCCAAATCATGCCAGTGATAATTGCTTAAGTGTACCAATACTACCAAATAATGGCATCTATAAAAAAAACACGAATACAAAGATGAGCTAAATTGCATGACGGAAATTAAAAATTATATCAACTCAAAACCTTATCCAATTCATGGATCCTAATCCCTTTTTGTATATTGACAATATGACTTATCTTTCATAAATACCAAAACTTTTCTAATAAAAATCCTAAATATCCCAATTAAAATTCTAACTTTTCTAAAAAAAAACTAAAGAATTTTTATGGCAACTAGTTACGTTATGATATTTTATACATAGTTTATTTAAGTCTAATTTTAAAAGATATACATAGTTACAAAATCATATTTTCCCACAAAATGTAATTAATAAATTCAACACTTTATTTGATTAGTACTGTTTTATTAAATAGTACATGTTTTTGAATAATTGAATCAACTAATTTCATTGATTTTAACTGGTTAATTGATTTAATTAGTTAATTAATTTATCTGTTAATTGATTTTAATCAATTAATTGATTCTATTTAGTTAATTATATATTAAAATCATAATCAAATTATAAACTAAGGAATTTGATATTTTGCCATTTAGTTAATTGATTCTTCTGAGATATTTTGCTAATATAAGGCTGACCTTTTATTAGCTAATACATATTTTTTTTTAAAAAAAAGAACACTGGATCATGTTTAAAAGTAGGAATAATAAATCGCAAATTGACTTTATTATGATTAGAAAGAGGGATAGAAAGATTTGTAAAGATTACAAGATCATCCCTAGAAAGCTAAGCTTAACTACCCAACATAGTTTAGTAGTGTTGGATATAAGCCTCAAACATAATATCAATAGAAAGAAAATATATACGACTCTTAGGATTAAGTGGTGGAAGTTAAAGGATGAGAAACAAAACATATTTAAGGAGAAGGTAGGAGGAGTACAAACATTAGAGGAAATATATGATGACCCTAATACGACATGAGATAAGATGGTATCAAAATTGAAAATAATAGCTAAGAGTGTACTCGGTGAGTCAAAGGGACATGCACCACCAAGTAAAGAATCTTGGTGGTGGAATAAGAAAGTACAGGAAAAACGAACAACTTATAAAAAATTATATATTTGTAAGAACGAGGAAAATTTTAAAAAAATATATATTAGCCAAGAAAGAGGCTAAGAAAGTAGTGAGTGAAGCAAAGAATGAAACTTTTGAACGATCATATCAAAAATTGGATACAAAAGAAGGGGAAAGAGACATTTATAGAATAGCTAAAGCGAGAGAAAAGAAGACAAGAG
>JBBUKS010303468.1:0-20679 GCA_038050645.1 Hedychium gardnerianum
TCATCAAAAACTCTATAAGCTAACAATCTTTTTTGGATGTTCCAAGAGTTATCGATCCAATGACAAGTTACACCCATATATGAATGTGTTTGCCAATGATCACTCCAAATATCGAAACATCAAGAAACTTTATTATTTAATTTACTAAATTTATCAATTAATTTTTTTTTTCTTATTTTACTAATTTTTTAATTTATGAGTAAGTGTAGTCATAGGAACAAATTTAGCACATAAATTAAGAGATTCTTTACAAAAATCTTCAAATATGCATTTAGATCCAAAACTAAAAAAAATATTCTACAAAAAAAAATTTAGCTAATGATTCTCTTAATTTATTATCAAAATATAAAAATAAATCGAAATCAGTACTACTGCTAGTTGAAGAAAATCTAGATCATTGTGATTGAAAACGGTCGAGTCCATATTCCGTCGGATGCTTCGTTTCTATGTGTCATTTCAATTACCCATAGCCGCCACCGACTTAAAATTTGTAGGAAGCATTGCAGTACTTACATTTTGTACGCAATTCTCCCGACGGAAGAGTAATATTCTCAAAATATTTAGTGAAAATAAAAGATTTTAGAGAAGAAATTTTCCGAACCTTAAAAGTAATTGAATCGGTACTTTCTTGTGTTTCGGGTGTCGAAAGCGAAAGGTGCTCGATCTCATTATCGGTGGATTGAATATTGGGATTCTCGTCATATGCACTATTTCTTTTTTCCTCCGAGATCGAGATGATGAACCTCCACCGCCTCCTTCCATTGTAGTTGAAAATTAGAGATGAAAGTACGCAGAAATGAAAACTTGGAGTTGAAAACGCGTAGAGAATGCGAAATTGAGAATGAGAATAGAGAAAATATGTGTGAAAATAATGAAATGAGTTTTTTATTTATAAAGTTTGAATAGCAACGGACACTAAATCATAACCATTAACAAAAAATGATCAAATGATCTCAATCGTTAAAAAAATAGCCAAAAAAAATCACCCTAAACTAACCGACGGTTGATAACCATTGGAACCGACGGTTCCAGCAAAAAAAAAATCGACTTTGAACCGATGGGCCGAACCAACAGTTAATCGACGATCCATCGATTTTTGATGGACTAAGCCCGGTCGATTACGGATCGGCTCGATGACTCGAGTCAACGAACAATCGGCCCGTTAACCCGATTACGAACCCGGCCAGGTCTATGTTCACGTGTGGACTTTTGATAATTCGACGTATATAACTAAATTGATACTTAAATAATAAATTATCATGTAAAAATAAAAAATTAAATTCCCCAAAAAATAATCTCTTAAAAATAAAATTTCTCTCACCTGAAATATAATATTATTTCATCATCATAAATAATTTATTATTTTTATCTAGACCGATAGTGAAAGACATATGGGATGTGCATATGGTATGAGCGAATTATCATGTACCACACGTGGGGACTTTTGATAAGCACGTCCCGTGCATGCAGAACTAATATTAAACCCTACGGGATCCTATGAATGTCCAAGGGGCATTCATGTAGGACATGTAGGCAGACCTTCACATGTTCGTCCCATTGACGAGAGAAAATACAACAATTACCTCTACAAGACCTCGCAGTCGCATTTTACATTACCAAGTTCAGAAATTTAGTTACTATATATGGCAATGGACAAAACTGAAGACAAAAGATCCCTAAAGTTTCGATATTTACAAATTAACTTATAAAAAAGGCTCACTCCAAGCAAATTAACAATGGAACAGAGCCTTTATATATATATATATATAAAACCCAGTCTAGAGCAATACCTGGGGCTGCCTCCAAACTTTAGAGCTACAATGTCTGCATAACCATCTACTGTACAAGTGAGTCAAAGCGGAGCAGAGCTCGTTCGACGAAGCTGATACCGCGGTTCCGGAAGAGGTGCAGTGAACAACAACTTGTCCAACTCCTGCAACAAATTGAAAATATTTGCCCTAAATCATGAGTTTCAAATATTTAAGATTGGCGAATGGATGTGTTATCTTGCCAGTTCTTGCAACGAATATCAACAAGATCCATGATGATGGTATTCACAACAAATATCTTTAAGTTTGAGAATCTTGTAAAGGTGGTAATCTTCAACAAGCAGGTATTCACAATAAAATTCAGAAGAACATTAAAAAATACAGTATGATTGGATGATTAAGGTAGAACATAATGAATAAATTACGACCGTAATGGCCAAATGATGTTGGATGATAGTTCTTTGACAAAACAACATTGTTTCAGAAGCAGACATTACAAAAAAAACAGCACTTGCTGCAGAATGTGGTTTCCTTAAAACTTGAAGTCCTAGTGTATATGTCTTCGAGTACTTTCTGTAAAAAAAAAAATTATTAAAAAGTGAAAAGAAAAGAACATGGTCATGGATAAGCTTTTTACAGGGTAGGTAATGAGAGGATAACCAGAGGTAAACCAATTCTAGATGTCTTGTGGTCCTCAGGCTATTCGCAGTGGTTAAAGCTGCATTTAATTGCACCCCAAGCGAAATTGACAGAGGTCTTGCACAATACCAACATTGAGCCTATGGCGAAAATCCTAAGTGAGCTGAACAGAAAGAAAGGCTAAAGCTGCCTTTTATTATAAAATTTCAGTGATTAAAGGACAGTGGGTTGAGCTTGATTCAGCCTGAACAGATGTTGGCTAAGATAGTGCAATATAGACTCCTGGCACCAGGCTTTCCGCACCAGTAAATTTGATAAAACCATCCATTATTTACAACCATAAATGACAATCAGCAATTACTAAATTCATGCTGATATTTTGGATCACAATGAAATCAACATTTTCACGAACCTTTGATTGATAAGAGTCTGTTAAAAAAAATTTCATGCCCTCTTTTCTGTTAGTTTATTTTTCACTTGTTTACAATCTCAAATGATCCAATAGACTTGTGGTCTCTGTCTTATAGAAATTCAAAACTAACAAAATCTACTGCAAGAACATTTTAAAACTTAACCCTAGCGATCCAGTAACTCTCCTAACAACAGGAGTGAAATTAACTTCTTAAATGACCTCACTAAAAAAATTCATCCAAAAAGACAGATAGGACACCCATAAAAAAAACCATATATGATCATGAAAAACTTCAGATATCAATACAATAGATTAAACCACTGATAATTGATCTTAAGAAATAGCAACAAGGAAAGATAACCAACTCATGATAAATGAGAACAAGTCTACCTTCTGTTTCTTTAACCTCTCATTCTCTTCTTCTAGGCGAGAAACCTTGTTTTCCAGCTCATTGGTGTATGCCTGACATGATAACAAAATGGATTTCAGACTTAATTCCCAAATTTAACTTGCAATAAAAGACAATGAAGGAAAATATGAAAGATTTAATGATATAATAAGTAGCTATCAACCTGTTTCCTTGCTCTTGAACGTGCTGCAGACTCGCGATTTTTTATCATCCTTTTCTGTCGCCTTTCAGCAAATTTGTCCACCATGTCCTCGGAAGCACCACGTTTCCTACCTGGTGTTTGAGGATCAGAAAACACACCTAGTGTTGGTGATGATATATCTACCTGACCCTCAGGGAACACTGCCTCAAACATAGTTCCAGTACTAATTTGATGATGTGGTATGTTTGATATGTAAGTGCCCATACTGCTTTGTTGCCCAAGCATCTGCGTATCCATAGCAGCCATCCGTTGAAATTGCTGCAACCAACCTGTCCCTTGTGTAAAATTCTGTGTTCCCTGCAATGGATCAATATTCCCCATTGGATCTACATCCCCAATCAACTCATGCCCATCTTTGTCAAGTGCACCAACAACCACACCAGCCTTTACTAGAAAATCCTCTAGTGTCATTTCTCCGAGTGTTGGCTGCTTCTCGTGACCTAATCTCTGGATCTCAACTTTCTTCTGGTTCTGCTCCTGCTGAATGTCTCTCCACACTTCATCTACTGTCTTTTTGCTCAACTCCCATGGCATGGTAATGCTACCCTGACGGTGGAGACCAGAACTGGAGGCATGCCGATCAGTTGGCATATCAACCTCTGTACCAGACAACTGATTACCTTCACTTGGGAACACAGTCTTGAGGAGGTCATCAAGGTTCATGCTAAGAAGAGGTTCCCCTATGTAGTTCTGGACTTCATTGAGAGTCCAATTATAAAGTGATCCTTGCCTAGACAGGCTCTGTATTTGGGAACGCTGGCAACCACTGCCCCCATCTCTCTCTGCTGCCATTGTATTCCCATCCACTAGATTCTTTAGCAAGAGATATCGGTGATCAAATCCTTAGGATAAAAACCCACAAGCAACTTCTTGAGCAGTAATAAAACAGAGGAGTAAAGAACTCAGGAACACAGCAAAAGAATTCCCACCCTCATTGCTGCTTTATTATTTTCACTTGAACTGGAAATTTCACCGAACTATTCGTCTCAGAATCTGCAAAACCAAAAGACAATACAGATTAGTTCAAAGCTCACAGAAAGACACTAGTTTCATCAATAAGTTTACATAAAGACGGTAGATGACAAATTGTTTGGAAATTAAAACACAAAACAGATCAAGTACTCTCTCATAAATACCATTAAATAGATTAATGAATAACTTGTCCCATTAAATTGCACTAATGCCAGAATAGACAATCCAGTTAAGTTTCCTACAGTTGCCCATTGGTCAGTATCATGAAGCACCAGTCCCCTCACTATTGTACTCAGTAAATATCATCAACAACTATTGCAAACTTCTTCTCGCAATCCCAAGTGCAGTGGTGCAAGATCAAAAATCTATGCAAATCCTCGAAATTAAAGTTCACAAGAAAACATGCACAAACGTTAATCCTACATTCAGATCGTATGGCAAAGCAGAACATGAATCCTACCGTACTGGTGTCAGGCAAATCGACAACCACCAAATGAAAATATACAAACTCGGAGCATTATCATTGCAGAAGAATGAAAAAAGGCAAAATCCAACGGTCATTGTTCTAGAGAAACGAACGTCTACGTACATAAAGGGCAAACTCGGCATGGAACCCCAAAATCACAAGGTCCAATCAGTATTATCCGGGAAACGAATTCCAGTAAATATAAAGAACACATCAAACCAGATCTAAGCAAATAAACAACAATATGGTAGTCGACGAAAAACCTACATCGCGGGTATGAACCCACAAGGCAGTAATTAATGGGTTAGACGAGTGGAATGGCCAAACGAAGCAATTTTCCGCGGATCAAAAAATGGGTGCAACGAAGATCGAAAGCGAATCGAGGAAAGCGAAACAGGCGAGTAGGGATTCGAAAGGGAACGTACCGTCTCCATTTGAAAAGCGAGAAAGGCGAAGACCACATTTCACATTGAACTCTCAGAAATCTGGACATCGGCTGGCTGTCCCTATACGAATTCAAGGGAGAGGTCGGAATGGCGATGGCGGAGCGAGAGAGTTACGAGATCTTCGCGAAGGAGAGAGAGAGAGAGAGAGGGGCCGTTCAGTTGTTCTTGCTGCAGTTTCTATTTCGAAAAATAAAATTGAAAAGAAAAAGAAAATGAGGGAGAAAATGATGACTTGATTTTGTTCTTCTCTTCGATAAGGACTAAAGAAACCACCAAACTCTGAACCGGAGATGAACCGAACCGGATCGACGGAGAAATCGAGATTTCTTCTTCCAATCAAATACCTTTTAATTTTTTTTTTCTTTTACTTTTAGGTCTTATTTACTTAAAGAGAAAATTCAAAAAAATCTTAAATAATTTTAATTAAATTAACTAAGAACAATTTTAATCAATATTATAGTTTTGATCACTTTAATCAATATTAAAATAATTTTAATCGATGGTGAAATAATTTCCACCAATATTAAATAGTTTTAATTAAAATTGTTATAATATTATTAAATAAGTTTAATAAAAAAGCATTTTTAGAATAAATTACCCTTTTAATATATATTTTTAAATAAAAAATCCTTTTAATAATAAAAAAAATCTCACTTTTAATTTTTATTCAATTCTAATTTATCTTGGTGACAAAAGATAAAACCGTCACCTCAACGGCTCTTCCAGAATGATCTCTCATTATCTAAAAGAGAGATAAATTATAAATAATTATTAATTTTTGAACAATGATCATTCCATAAGAGAGGACAGAAGCCTTGTTCTAACTTATCATGTCTCGTAGTCAAATCAGTATTGCCTCAACAATTCAAATCCAAACTACATAACTCTTATTACATAGACAAGGCCAATATCTTTGAAAATTAACCCCCTTAAACTACCATATTTATAGGATAGGGGAAGGCATCATCCCTCACCTTCACTACACAAGTTTAGTAGTAGAGTAGAAATAGCGAAAAGGAGAACCTAACTTGGTTGGCATTTTGCACTTACCTATCAATTGGACCCAAAACAATGCTTCCATTGGACCAGAGGAGGCAAAAGCTAAACCAAATATAGATGAATTAGCCAACTCACTTGAGAGCATAATTAGGCAGTATTTGAAGAAAGCTTCACAGTTCAATGACTATCTCGTAATTAGATGAATCGATAATTAGAGGATTCAGTATGGCAATTCAATGCAGTGCTCCTGCAAAATATACATCAGCTGCACTTTCAATGTATCGGAAAACATTTTCAGAGTAAAGACTCAAAGAGGTACATGACAATGGTGTTGCTAGCTCAAACAACAGTACATGATCCTGTCAATGTTAGATTGGATTATCCTTTCAGCCTATCTCACCAGTGTCGCCTTCCTCCTATCCGCCTAGCTAACTGTATGTCTTTCTGCACTGTAACCAAATACGAGAAAAATCACAAGGAGATGAGAGCAAATTGAGAGTGGAAGAGGACCTAAAAGTTTCAATCTAACTGAATAATCATATACTATGATGCAATCACTTTGTAGCCAGTTCGTGTTACCTAAATTGAAATGAACTGAAAATGCTGGCTCTACAAAAAGCATCAAAGTCAATTTTTACTAGGAACTTTCCCTCTGTAAAAAGGATTACCCGATAGTTTCTACACCATCAAAGCATGACTTACGTGTACTAAATATGCCACCTCAATTTAATTCTACATGTAAAATTGTGGGATAATGAGGTGGTCTTATCAGAGGCTTGGATGAGTCTAACTATGATTAAAAGAACTTCAGTATATTGCGATAATAATTAGACTTAACAAGTGAAACAATTCTCCCATTTGGCAGACTTATCAGAGGCTTGGAGAGTAAGCTTATCTTGTGATGGTTGAAGCTGCTATGGGTTAAGCGTACATGCCGCCCCTAGGACCTTATGATAAAGATTGTAGCATGAAAAGTTATGGCCTACCAGGGGATTTATATGGCTTAGCCGCTTAGGTTCATGAAAGTACTGATAAAATGGTTGACTATTTTAAGGTGGACCAAACAAGTTATTAAATCTTATTTAGACTATATGGATTGTAAAATTATTAAAAGGCAGAACACAGGGATTTCATGTCGATCATCCATTCTCACATTAATTTCCCCATTTGTATTTAGCCACCAAATTTATATGGGATCTGGTTTGAGGAGTTTGTATGGAAAGTGACCTAGGCAGCTGATATTTGCTTTTGACACCCCACATCACCTATAGGGTATACAATCCTTGTAAAGTGGCGATGTGGGATAGGCAGGCAACCTAGGTGACAGCTATGGTTCACTAGTGAAAAGGTGTTTCAATGATGGGGAAAATGCCCAACAGTTGGAAGGATAATCTTTCGTTGTGTTGAAATTAAACATTTTTCTTCCCAAATCCAAACCTTCTCCGCCACCACGACTTTGCCAAATGCTTTTTTCTTTCCGGACACCACCATACTCACATTGACGATCACGCACAATGCCGAAACTACACACTCACACATGCACTATCACCGCGGCAACTCCACATGCATTGGCACTCCTTCGACGCACTATGCATGATGCTCTACACATGCAAAGAATCCTCCACTATTGGCTACATGCAACGCCTCCACACAAGTCCTCTAGTTCCAAATGCAAACAAACCAACCACCAGAGCATCAGACCAACCTCCTATTGACCCTACACCAAGCTTTGCCCACTGCAGTAGCAGATGCCTAACAACCACCTACATCCTCTCTTTATTATCTTGTAGATAACTTCATCTTATCTACTGCAAATGAGATGAAAAGGTCTAAAATACATGCTAATATGACTTACTAAGAGTAACACGCTTTGCATGTATTGAGCATAGATATGCGTCTTCAAACATTGCTTGCAAGTGGCATTCTGCTGCCTACAAAAAATTCAACGACTAATAAGCAAAGTGTATATCATTTTGAAAGTTGTTATAATAATTTAATAAAATTAACTTCTCAAATGGTGAAAGAAGAAAGCAAATGACTGTAGTTGCATAAAAGTCCAGTTGGAAAGTGAATTTTTATCTAGTTCAAAAAGTGCAAGAATAAATGATCGCATATATTTGTTAATGTGTTTGTTTGGGGAAAAGTCCACATTTTCAATTGAAAATGTCTATAGGTAAAATAAAAATAAATAATTATTTATGCAAAGGACAATTGATCTCTCCAAACAAGACAAAATTGTGTTATATTATCTCAAATGTATATATTTTCTTGTGAAACTGCTATCAGACACATTTTCAAATTGTTTTGTTCCAAAAGAATGTAGATGGTACCTTGAATTTACAATGCAAATGTGAAAGAACTGGATACTGAAATACATTATCTAACTAGCAAATAAGGTAAGATGAACATAGAGCCTCTAATTATTTTTTTTTAAAAAAAATAGAAACTAACAAAAGATAATATATAAACCAACTGGGGTTTGAATTTGACTTAAAGAACAAGTTCAAGCAAAAAATCAAAGAATATCAGGTGCTAAATCACTCATGGTTAGCTAAATCTGGTACATTTGGCACCCATTAGATGACACTTCATGAGAAAAGAAAACAGAGAATGAATAATATAATAACGAAATAAGAAGCGTCACTTCATGAGTTCGTCACAATGTTCTACATAATAAGCAATAAGAGTACACTATCCTTTTTGGTTATTGTAACTCCAATCAGATGGTAATCAATTCAAATGCATGTTTGTTAACCTAGGCTTCAGCCAAGTACAAGTAGGTTCAGTTCAGAGCAATATTCATGGTTAATTTTGTGTGCCTTGTTGTTTGATTAAGTTATGTCGACAGATCTTTGTAATATGAAGTAAATGCAAATTTATAATAATTAATTTTCTATCAATCAATTAACGCAAAAATATGAACAAAATTTGACTAAATATATCAGGACAAATTAGAAGCAAATCCACATTTATAATAATTAATTATCTAACAATCAGTTAAAGCAAAAATATTTACAAAAGATGATCAAATATCTCAGGACAAATTAGAGGAAACAAGTGAAAAATCTAAAGCGCATACCTCTTGAAGCGCAAGCATAGCATCGGGGGTCCACCGAGTTACTTCCCTACTATAAAAACCAGTGATTTCCCTAATCTATATACAGCAACAGACATCATGACAAGCAAATCTCAACAACCTTATTGAACCTGAATAACAAATACTCAAAAGAACAGCTGATAACTACTGCCTAGATACATTATGATGACACTCACAAGTCTGGCAAATGGAGCAAAAGGAATAAGCAGCTTAGTCGACTTCTGAAGCCTCCTAATCTCACGTAGGGCTGCTACTCCAGGCCTAGATCGGCGACCCCGCTTTTCAGTCTGCCTCTGCGTTCCTAACTCCATTCATATTTAATGAAAAGTATTCCTTTTTCAGGTTACTAAGGGTGAACGCCGAAGGAAAACAAAATGGATAGCTCTCACATCTAATTAAGCACACGATGCAGAAAAAGTGAAAACCTTGATGCGCTTCCTCCGAATTGGCCCCCGTGTCACTCTGTGGATGCAAAATCCAAAAACCTAGTCAACGAAAGAAATGCTAAAAAAAATTAAAAAAAAAAAAAACCAAAGAGAAGTCAGAAGCACACAGGAGCGGTACGAGACGGGGTCGCGGCCGCAGTAGCTTTAGTTATCAACAGCAAGCGCAAGCGACGAGAGATGTGAGAAGGTAAACGAAGTCAGCGAAAAGACAGAAGAAATGGTGAAGTGGAAGACCTGCTGCTTTCCTCTTGGCACTGGGAGACCCGGTGAACTGGAGGCGCTTCCGAGGGGGGCGAGAGGGGCCTCTTGTTGCGGCGTGCTTCGTCCTCGCCATGGCAAGAAGGGAGCTCGTGAGGGAAGAATGCGACTGGAGAAAGAGAAGGGTTTTGGTCCTTCCTGGTGAAGTCCGACCATTCAGATTGCGAATCGTAAAGCAGCTGAAGCAACGATGGACCGTCCAGATTTGCTGCGCGTCCGTTTGGGGTTAAATGCCGCTAAGATTTCAAAAAATAGGCCGGCGGGCTTTGGAACCGGTTCGACTTCGACCGAGCCGAAAATTAAAATAAATAATTTGAAATTTTCATTGTACTGTCTAAATTTCACTACTTTTTTCAAAATACTCTTCTTACTTTTTGAAATTATCAACATAACCCACAGATTTTACTACTAAGTAGAATGTGAAAAGTATTTCAGGCATAAAAATATAAGTAATATATTATTTTAATAACTTTTTAAAAGAAGGATGTTATATGAATAAAAGAGGGGCGTTCTTTTCCTTTTCTATCTTAATATTTTATATAAAAAATCTAAAAAATGCTTTTATTATGTAAAAATAAAATCCTGTGAAGAAATAAAGATAAAGAAATAGCTAAATAAACAGACAGAAAATGGAAGAAATTTATAGAAAAACTCTTTTGGTAGAAGGAAATGAGAACTTTGATTTTCATCATTTTCTTTAAAGAAAGGAAACTTAAATTTTTAAAAATTGAAATATTAATAAAAATTTCAAAATTTAATTTTTTATCCAAGCTCCATTTAGATAATTAAACAGATTTGGATCCTGCCCTTTTCTATTTTCACTAAAGGAAATAGAAAAATATAGAAGAACCATACACATCTTTCTCACTTTAGTTTTGCTCCTAATTCCTTCACAGAAGGCAACTATTAAGCATAATTTCAATGAACCTTTATTAAAGTTATGTTTCATTTCACAACCATATTTACCAAAAACATGATAACAATTGCTTAATTTAGTAATAAGCGAATTAGATCCTCGACACATTATTAATGTGCGAATGGATCGAATTTATATAACAGAACTGTTGTTTGTCGTTAGAGAATTTACCTTAACTCAGCAAAATTGCAGAACTATAGCCTGGATACATAAAACATTCTTCTCGTGGTTGAAACTTGTTCTACAACATCTAGATAAATGCACAAATATGTATCAGAAGTTACTGATCATGAGTTCTGGAACCAATGATCCTGCAAGTATACTTCCCCCATGGTATAATCCTGCAAGTTCTCATCCTTTAAAGTTCGATAATGATCACTGTGACCATGGTCACTAATCCAGAGCTTGCGCAGCCAAAATTTATGAAGAACCAAGCTTTCGGACATCAAATATCAATACGAAACATTCTCATGGACAAAGTCTCTATTTGTTCTTTCCTGTTCTATCTTGCTCTGGTACCCCATTGTCTTCAACTTCAACTAGTCTTCCACGAAACCATCTCTTCTTAGATTTCACAGGAAATGTGCTGGCAGGTAGACCAGTTTCCACTCCTGGTGCTTCACCATCCACTTTTGAAGGATCTTTTTCATATTTCTTTGACCTACTGATGAATGAGCCGTCGCTCTTTTCCACTCCCTTGGCCACACTTTCGGCGTCCAAAGTCAAACCAACATCTATGGATTCTGAGCTTTGAGTTGCCTTCAATGGTGTCCAACCATTCACTGCAGTTTGCGATGATAACTTGCCAAAATTCATATCTTTTGGGCAAATTTCAGTGGAGATTGGATGATGGAAACCATTTATAGGCCTTTGATCTAATTTTTCAGTGTTTGGTAGCCCTGAACTGGACTGGAAATGATTTAATTTTCCACTGGAGTCTAAAGATTTTTCATCTCTAAACTCCTGCGTTGTTGTCGATGTTCCAGCTTCTATGATCCCAATGGATAGTCTTGCCTCGGCAATGAGCATTCTGGTTTCCATAAGTGAAGCCTGTGCAAGAGGACTCTTCGGCGCAGCCATCTCAAGGGTTTTTGCAGCCTTCTCAGCTTCAGCAATTAGCAACCTGACGACCAAAAATGTAGATGGTTAAAATAAGTAATAAAGCCAATTTAGAGTTAAAACTAAGTGATTTACTCGAACTTCAATAAATTGAATATTTAGACTGCACGTATCACTGGAATTGAAATGGTAGCTTAATTGAGTTAGAAGTCGACGTCAACTTACTTTGCCCTTTCAGTGGCATCTTTTGCTTCCTTTGCTGTTCGCTGCTCCTTTATTTTCTTTAGAATTTTGAATTTATAACTTGCCATAGGGTCTTTGTATGAAGGAGTGGAGTTCTTTCTCGTCTTTAAGCCTACTTCCTTATGGCTTGTGTTCACTTTTGTGATGCTATTGGATTTTGTGGTTTTCTTTGGCACTGTGTCTCTCGTACGAGGTCTGCTACTAGGTTTTCTTTGATTTCTTTCTCCTGGATTAGACGTGGAATGATACTTGTTCAACGCACTGCAAACTCGAGCTCGATATTCCTTGAATAGAAATAAAAGTCAGATAGTACCCTTAAGTTCTCATAGAGCAAAGAAGAAGAATAGAATGGAAAAAAAACAAATTTGCTACTACCCATGAAACTAGTGTAACAAGATGTTTCTGAAGAAAAAATTGTAACGATAAGAGAACAAAAGGCTAAAACAGGCAATAAAATGCATGGCTTCCTCTGAAGAGAAACCAGTTCATATCCACACAAGGAAAGCGTTGACTTACTGGATCAGCCCATTTGGCCGAGATTGCTTCTGAAATCTTTCTACGCTGCTCAACCGATTTTGGTGCCCGACTGTTCCCTTTGGGTTTAGGCATTTGTTTCCTCTTCTCAATGCTCTCCGACCACTCCTGCTTTAGTTGTCTTTCCTGCGTATTAAATGAATCCCATTGCAGCTCGTATTCATCAGCACAACCCTTTCTAGCAGATTCAGCTATAATGTTCTTCCACTCGAAAAGACAGCCATCCTGCACTGACAGCCATTGTCGTCTTCTACGCCAACCCTCACGCACTCCTGCACCAATTTTCGCTCTTGTTTCCTCACTAAAAAATACAAAAAAGAAGGGAAAAAAGTACTGAGAATAATTTTAAGATACTAGACTTGGTGAATTTTGGTTAGCAATGAAACTTTTGCATACGAATTATGCCACTGAATTTGACTTGTAAATCTTTAGGTTTTCCAAGAAAAAGACAAATAAAACATAGATATGGAAATCATAGATCTTTCATAAAAGAAATTTTAGGGCATAGAATCCAACTAACCTTTGAGCATGTCCCAAAGTTATTAATTTCATTTTAACCTGCACCCCAATCAAGATACACATGAGACAACGATGAATTCAGAATAATCTAATTGCATGCTTTGCCTACAATAGAAATAAAGCAATATACTAAACATTACAGAAGAAAAAAAAGGTTTGATTCCAGAGCTCAAGACAGTGAAAAAAGAGGGGAAAAAGAAGTTATGAATGACTCCAGATAGCTTAGATAGGAAACGGAAGGATTTTACGAATCTTCAAAGCGAGTTTGTCAAAAGAATGAAAAGCAGATCCAGCAGGCTGATCCACTTTCAGTAGAATGGGAAAATTCAATAAATAGTTAGAGAGAAACTATAAACTTAATAGGATATGCACAATCAACTGAGAACTGACTTTTTCTTAAATATGTGGATTCTGAATTCATCGGATTTCCATTTTCTAAATAGATGATAAATCTGATTAGATTTTCTAACAACTGTTTGCGCATACTTTTGCATCATTCCTAGTTCTTACATGACGTCACCTTTGGGTTCTGCATTGCTAATTTGGTCCCTTCTCGGATGCGCCGAAGTGTTTCTGCAAGGATGTTTATGAATATGCAGATGATGAGAAAGATGAATTTCATAAAACATGGAAAGTAAGGTCAGTGAACTTCAGTACTGTACCTGCACTGTGTTTTTTCCCCTTGTTCCATGGGACATTCCCCTTATTTGCTTTAGAAATCCTTGTCCTTCTCAATCTTTCTCTCTCATCAATTTCATCCTCATCATTTGTTGATTCAACTTGAACCTCTGGAACATCCGAGTCAGAAACAAGTAATATCTTAGCATCACGGTCAGAAGGAATAAGACATCGTGGGCTGGTAGTAGCAACTGCCATAATGAATTGTCTATGTCTATTGTCAAGAGAAAGGCTTTGAAGGATCTGTCTTTTGGCCTGTTGATTGTTCCACTTCATACCAAACTTTCTCCCCTTAAGGGATGAAATTCCAAGTGCATCTCCCTGATTTTTGAAGAAAGTTTGTGAAGTAAAATAATCTGTAGACAAATACCAGGAGAGAAAAGGATGAGCTTTCATGAACTGTGATTTACTACTTCTATATCAATCTAATTGCAAGACAAAGAGGATCAATACTGCCTAGATTAGGAGTATTGAATTGAGGAACTTATATGTAACTAGAGAAGTAGAATGTGACATCTACCGTAGTATAAAGAAGCACAAATATCATGAGTGTGGAAAAGATTCCTTCCAGAAGATAAAAGATATAAATGTTAAGTCTACAATTCTAAGAAGTTGCTAGAGTCACAAATCCAGGTTTACCTGTTCGCGCACTCCTCGATTCCTCTAGGATAGCTTTATCTTCATTCTCAAATGACCAATAAAGAGCTAATGCAAATGAATCAGGCATGCTCACCTATAAAAATATGTTGACAAGTATCAGTAATTGCTTAGCTGAAGAAAAAAAAAAATGTCCTGAAATTCTCAGATATGAAAAAAAAAGGATACCAATCATATAATAAAGGAAACTAAAGCTGGTACTTGTTGCCAAAGAGTGTAAGAAGATAAACAGGTGATCAATCTACAATTTTGATAAACAAGAAGATGGTTGTTGACAAGCAGTTATTCTTCAAGAAAAGGATAAGAAAAGAATATCTTCAAAGTTTCTAGCGAAAAAGATGACGACTGAATATGGAGCTTAATAGAGTAATTGCACAAGTATGTTATGAATGCAGAATGAACTATGAGCCTGAAATATGTGTGTGACACGAGTTGGAAGATACAAGGGCAAGCTGAAATTGTCTCAGAGATTTCGTAAGATACAAAACATTAGCTAATTATCAAAGACCAACCTGAAGCTTAGGTTTGTCTGAGAAGAAGCCAGCGACCAACGTCACGGCTGCAGAACCCATCAGCAGAAGAGAAAGATCGAAGTTATCGCGGCCATTTTCAAGTTGAGTATAACTGATGTGAAAAGAGGAGAGAACCGTGTGACACCAGGAAGAATAGGAGAGATGGCATGGGAAGGAGGATGCGGCGGACAAAAGGGCGGCGCAGGGACTGACAGCAGTCAAAAAGACACCCAATAAGACCGCCGCCAGCGGCGGACCACTGGGAGCACTGAGGGCTTCAAGAAGCGAACTCAAGGGGGAAGCGCCGCCGCCGCCAAATTTTGGTTTTTTCCGCTGTATTTCTTCGCCCTCTTGCACCCCATCGGAAGAGGAAGAACACGTCGAAACTATACCAAGATTATCTTGGGCTGAAGGGGGAAAGAACCGACATTTCGGGAGGCGACTGCAGCTGACGAACAAAGGGTTCCATCTCAGAGAAGAAGAAGGCGGCGCGGCCTTAGGTTTGGATCGCTGGCGGAGGTCGTAGATTGCTGGAGGCAGGAGGAACAAAGTTGCGGTGGAAGAAGCCATACAAATCCGACTTGTTTCGAAGTAGAAACAAACTACCACCTGCAATTTTACAAAGATGAGGAAGCAGAGAGAGAGAGAGAGGTGGAGGAGGAGGAGGAGCAAGCGAGAGCGCCGGTGGCTGACGGCGGAGGGAGGCTTATCTAGCCCCCGCACTGAGTGCACATAATTAAAAGTTCCAGTAAATTTCACTTTACTCTTTTCATTTCACTATTTTCCAAATGCCCCTACTTTTTATTTTGCCCTTTTCCCCTTAATAATGTAGTCAAAACATGTCGTTTGGGTGCTGAGAATTATGATGCGATGAGATCAACTTTTTTTTGGGCTAAATCCGTGTCAGTAGTCAGGTATTAGTTACTGTTCGGACTTGCTAAATTAGTCCCCGTGATTTACCTCCTTCGTGTTAGTCCTGGGACGGACTGGCGGGGCACTGAGGGCGAGCATTTCACCTTTTGCCACAACGATGAGATCAACTTTTTAAATAATAAGAATTTAAATTTCACTAAGTATATATTATATTAGAGAGTTTAAAAATTTTGTGATGTTAAATTATCTGTCAAATTTAATCTAAATTTTTTAATTTATTTTAATAATTGATAAAAAAAATTATGGGATTAAATTGATTATCTCCAAAATTAATTGAATTATAAAAATTAGATATTTATATTTATGATTTTTTATTTATTTTGATAATTAATAAAAAAAATTATGAAAATTTTAAATTTAATCTTTAAAATTAGTTGGATAATAAGAACCAGATACTTAAATTAAAACAAAAACATGGCGTTTGGGTTTTAGCAGGCATCATGTGAACCGCTCCAAGTTCAATTGAATCGAGCCACTAAATCATTTTTGCCCGCTCAAATTGAATTAAACTGTTAAATTTTAAATGGTAAATATTTTAAAATTTGACTTTTGAGTGTCAATAAACTGTAATCTAAATTTAATCATTAGATGAATTAAGAAAAAAAAATATTAATCATGGTAATAATAAATATGAGGCGATTAGTTTGATTTTATATTAAAAAAAATATTAATTATTAAGATAAATAAAAAAATATTGATGTAGATCTATTTAGATAAATTTATATCATAATTGAAATTGATATTTTAAATTTCTATCTGTTTAAAGGTTTAATTATTAGATCGGACATTGAATGAATTAAGAAACATTTACTTTGAAGCACTCACATTTGAATTATTTAATAAAAATAAGTTAAACTATTATAAATGGAAAAGCTAAAACGTTGGCTTCAATAAAAAAAAATAGTCAACTGTATTTGAGAGTTTAAAAAAATGAATTTATGCTATCTATTTTTTTTAAGTCATTAAATACTTTTGATTAGAAGTTATTAACAATTTTTAAAAAACTTAGATTTGTTACAAATAAGCACGATTTCATTCTGCTAAAAGTACTTTAAAACTAATAAATATTTTATCAACACTAATGTATCAAAATTGTGCCAAACGAATGCTATATAGGACGTTTATTGGGTTCATGAGTTTCACTTCATTTTCTTTTTTTTAAATTATTTAAAATCATCAACTATTTTTTACTTAAAAGTGTTTGATCCGGTTTAAGAGATTTAAATTTAGGCCTAGTAGATACTGTTGCAATACTTTTAGTGCGCCTAATTTGTTGGTGTTATTATTTTTCTATATATTTTTAATTTTTTTAGATCAGACATTTTTAGCAATATATATATATATATAACAACTCAACGTTTAAATTTATTTTGAATGGGATCTTATTTATTTATTTTTAATTCAGATATCTATTTTTTTGAATCGATTAATTCGATAGACGATTGATTTAATTTTATAAAAAAATTTATTGATTATCATAGTAAATCAAAAAATTATAATTAAATTCAATCATTACATATTTAATTAAATATTTAAAAGACATAATTATTATATCGAGAGATTTCATCTTATCTTTAATGATTTTTTAAAAAGGATATTTTTATAACAGAATATATATATATATCAAAAGTTTTTTTTTAATTATCTAGGTGATGTCTCTTTTTAATTTTTAATCAAAAAGCGCTCCGCTCCATCCAATCAGCTCCTCTAAAATGATAGAATTATCCCTCAAATATAATATTTAATATTGTTATTTCCAAATATGTGTATTAAATAAAGTTTGAGGTGTATTTATCTTGTTTAATAATATTTATAATAATAATATTTATATTATAACAATTTTGATTTTATAGATGTTATACGTAAATTTATTTTATTTTATTTTTATAATTAGTTGATGAGAATGAATGGTAAAAGATAATAATATATAAAATATTGGAAAGACAACTATTTCATTTTATCAGGAAAGTTGGTGGATCTTTTTAATTAAAAATAAAAAAGAACTTTGATAAAATCGGGCGTTGTTTTGTTGCCATTTTGTCTACCAATAGAAAGAATTAAATATAGATTCCCTGAAATGAATGTTCTTTATATTTTAAGAAAGCAATTCATGCATGGATAGCGCCACATATGGGAGACACTTTTTACTTGAAGATAATATTTAATGTTAGAATTAAATATTGTCATGGAAAGACTTCCCCCAAAAGTGCCCACAAGGACTAAAAGGAAATTTTCAATTCACACCAAATTTAACTTCTTATTTAAATATTTTTTAAAAAATTAAAATTATCAAAAGACCCTCCAAATTTTTAAAAAATCACATTATCTTACAGCACTTTCTTCAGACTTTTTGTATTAATATTTTTTTAACATCATTTATTTTCTTCAAGGAAAAACAAACCTGTGAAATGTGAAGAGAGTTTTGGTAATTTTGGAACTCCCAAGGGTATTTCGAAAAGGAAAACAAAGTGAAGGGGCGAAATAGAATTCGGGTGCCTCTGCCCGCTGTGGGGCCCAGTCTCCGCGGAATGCTGGTCGCCGCACCACGTGGCGTCCTATCAGTCCCATTGGGACAGCTTCCAGCCTGTTGTCGATCCGGTTCTTAATCCAAATTGCCTCCCGATTTCTCCGCCGAGGATTCGGCGATTCTTTTTCGGCTCCCGTCGCGTTACTCTCCGCTTCGTTACCTTTTTCCGTCGCCAGCGCTCCTCCACTTTGACTCCCGATCGCTGCTGCCTTCTTCTCTCCGATCGATCGGTCGATTGATCTCGCGCATGAACAGGTCGTCCGCCGCGGCGGTGTCGCCCCGGATCCGTCTCCACATGCCATCCCGATCATTTTGCAGGTAGTTAGTTCTAGCTTGGTCTTCCGCGAGATCCGGACGTTTTAGGGTTTTCGATAGGTTACTAAATGGAATGCAGTTTCTTTGTAGGAGGAATTGATCCATTGAACAGCTAGCGATCATCTTTATTCTCCTATAAAGATGTCGGGGCCGCTAGATCGTTTCGCTAGGCCTTGTGAGTTGCTCTCTTGTCCTTGTCGGTCAGATTGCATGGATGGTTAGAAAATGCGGATATTTTTATTCTTTATTTGACCTTAGATCAGTCTGATCTGCTAGATTTTCTTGGGTGGTTTAGGCACAGTTATTGGACCTGCTCGTTCAATTTAAATTTATTAAACTCATCATCGATCAATGTAATCCAAGAAGCCAAATTTGTGATATCGCGCTGAATGTGGCTGCGCTATGATCGTTCACCTCATAATGACTGTGATTGATTGATTTGATGTTTTCCAAGAATATTCTTTTCTTCTGCTGTAATCTCGGCATTTTGCAATTGTGTGGATTCTTGCTCATCTACAAGGTTACAGTGAGGAATGAATTTCTAATAAAATATAGTTGATTCAACATGTCTAATCATGGAATCTGTCCTTACCATCTTAACTGATATTCTTTCATTTGGTCAATTATTAGAGATACACCTAATGCTCTCTAATATATGTATACCTTTATTTTTAGCATTTCTATCAAGCCCAAAATATCAATTTTAGCGTTTATTTTTCTGCTACATTGACATTTTATATTGATTTCTAATTGTCAACACTTTTTTTCCGTAAATAATGTGCATGGTACCTTCCACAGTCTTATGCCATTTTCTTTTAACCTAAGGGACACACAACAATCACACAAGACTAGAATCTCCTCTCAGCTTCCTTTTCACTTAAGGAGCACGTGAGGAGGCATTGATAGAATTGTTGTTCAATAATGTGGATTTTTACTTTTAACATATTTTCTATTTGAAATTGAGATGATGCCTTGGGGGTCTGTAAGACTGATCAGCCTTTGTGTATTTTATTAAGCATTTTAGCCTAGTTAATGATTAAAGTTTCTTGTCAGATTTGGTCATAACAGTATATCTCAAAAGATCATATATGAACTTGCAAGGCTATGGAGATATCAGCGGCTCCTCAGTCTGTGAATTAGGAACAATTTGGGACTATGAATTGAAATTTCAGCTATAATGTGGATGTCTAGCTTTTGTATGTTGACTCAATTTGTTCCACATCCTATGTAATGGTCCTGTGACTAGTCTAGAGCAGAGGGTTTATATGGCTTAGACATGTCTGGTAGCATCAACTCGAGCTTAAGTATTATCTAACAGTGGCCCATGCTTATAAAATCTCTAGTATAGTTTCTTCATCAAGTTGCATTGCAGTTTGATAATCTTAGCTAGTTGAAGGAGTTCTTGAGGACAATTTGTTTTAGTTTTCTTATCAGTTTACATTGAACTTGCCTAAATTAGTTTCCTGCCAGTAATTTTTGCTTAAGCATTAAGAGCCAGTAGCTGACAATGTGATGCACCCACCTTGATTTTATTCACACTGGGTTGTAACAGTACCGTGATAAGGATATGTATGAGGATGTAATGACCAGAGTAAAGACTTCAGGTGGGTTAACTGAAGCATTTCCAATAAAGATAGGATTACATCAAGGATCAACTCTAAGTCCCTATCT
>JBBUKS010304005.1:0-10094 GCA_038050645.1 Hedychium gardnerianum
GCTAGCACAACCTTAGGTGATTTTCTTCTCCAAGTTTGTGAGTTCGTGAGACGGACGGAACGTGTTCGTGTGGATACTGAAAGAGGCGCGAACACTTGATCGTGCTGAGATCCAACAAGTACCAAAGTTGCTGCCGGGAGAACGTAGCTCTTGCAACAAAGGTATAACTCTCATAACTCTTAGTATATGGGTTTCCTTCACATGGATCTTCTGGAAGAATCTTGATTTTATTCCGCTGCGCTTATGTTGCTTTTGCGCTCAAGATCCTTACAACACGGCCTTGACATGACCTAAACACGGTCGTGCCTCAAGGCACAACCTGCAAATAAGGAACTCCTGGAAGGGGGTCACGGACGTGCCTTTTAGCACAGGGAGATGTTGTTTTCTCATCTTAAACCCTGAATCAAAGTTGTAGGCCTTGAAGTTATCTTCAATTTTATATAAATAACACCTCAAAACTCTAACTAAAATGAAAGTTATGGTGGTTCAAAGTTTGGTCTACAAATCTGGGCGGAGCAGGAGACACGATTGTGCCAGGGAGGCACGACCGTGCTTTTTAGCACATCTAGATGATGGATTCTTCTATTGGACTCTGAAGAAAAGTTGTAGATCTTGATGTTTTCTACATTTTGGAATTTGATTCATCCCGAAACTCCAATTGTATGCAAAATTATGGCCATTCTATGTTTCATCTATAGGCTGCTCAAAATCCAACATGACCTCTATTTTCCAGCTCACACGGCCATGTCTTGGAGACACAGCCTGGACTTGAGGCTGAAATGGGTGGAGGCACGGCCGTGTCTGGGAGACATGACCCAGGTTTGAGGAAGAACTGCCAGAGAGACACGGTCGTGTTTGGGAGACACGACCATGACTCAAGCAGTCATAGGCTTGACACACGACCGTGTCTGTGAGACACGACCATGCCTTGACCTCCTTGATATGTGTCACACGGCCATGTCTGGGAGACACGACCATGCCTTGAGATTCTACTACACTTGTGGCATGGCCTAAGCTCTGGCCATGCCTGGGGGGCACGACCAGGATTTTTCCTGGCTGCTCTACTTCCTACTCTTCTTTTTTGCTATGCTCTCCATTCGAGCTCCGTTTTGCTCCAAAATGCGTCCTATCAATGAAAACAAAAAGAGAACATATCTTCAAATGAAGAGAGTAGAAGTATGCCATAATAATGAAATAGGGTACAATACATGTAAATTATGCTCCGGAAATATAAGTAGATGTACGTCAAACAATGCATAAAAGTATATATAATCTACGCACATCAGTCGATGGTCGAATTCGAAAGAGAAGAATTAGGGAAAGGTTATGAGGGCCGATGATGCTGATTGCTATAGGCTATGGCTGGTGATGTCGTCGGGAGGGGAAAAGAGCCGGCGGACGGAGATTGAGAGAGAAGAAAAGGAGAAGAGGCGCTCGAAATCGGGGAGAAGAGAAAGGGATCGGCTGAGTTCGATTGAAGGAAGAGGGGAAAAGTTAGGTTTTTATAAATTAAAGCTTAGGCTAATATTTAAACCTTTTGGTTAATGGAATTAATCAACTCTTAAGTTAATTGATATTTCAAACAAGCTTTCCAAAAGTCTATTATTTATATCCCCTTGAACTTGTCATATTAGCTCCGTTTAAATCCAGAAATTTCTTTAAAATTCCTAGAAAATTCTATAAGCTTATTTCTCGATTAACACCCATTATTTTTTTTTTATTTGTCGTATTTAACAAGTTTTGATTTTGATTGAATTAATTAATTATGTTAGGTTAATTAAATGAGTTCAATTAATTTATTTTAAATTAATTGAATGAATTTGATTAACTTAGTTTTGATTGAATTAATTAATTAAGTTAGATTAATAAAATGAGTTAGATTAATTATGCTAAATTAATTGAATGAGTTTGATTAACTTAGTTTTGATTGAATTAATTAATTAAGTTGGATTAATTAAATGAGTTAGATTAATTACATTAAATTAATTGAATGAGTTTAATTAACTTAGTTTTGATTGAATTAACTCATTAGGTTAGATTAAATTAGATTAATTAATTATATTAGATTAATTAGGTTAATTAAATATATTAAATCAATTAGGTTAATTAATTAGATTAATTAGATTATTTAATTAGATTAAATCAATTAGGTTAATTAAATAGATAAATCAATTAGGTTAATTAATTAGATTAATTAATTAAATTAGATTAAATCAATTAGGTTAATTAAATAGATTAAGTAAATTAAGTGAAATTTAATTAGGTTGACTTGGTTTGATTGGATTAGATTAATTAATTGAGGTAGAATTAATTTGGTTAATTAGGTTAGGTTAATCAAACTAGTTTTATTGATCTTAACATCTCACCCATTTCTACATTACTAATCAGGGTATCTTATAGTTGGGGTGAGATGATTAACAATTTATTTGAATTTTTGAAGAGTGTTGTTTGATTTTGTGTTAGATTAAAACTTAGCTTTGGGTCCTACAAGTTGGTGTTTTTAGCATAAGCTTCCAGGTTGTGGTGAATCACAACGGATATCACTAAAGTAACCACGTGCATAAGACAAACTTCACCAAAATAATCAACCCACAGAACTTAGTACTAAGTGTTTTTCTAACTATCTCATGTATGACTAGGGTAGATTTAGTTAGATCTACTAAGTTAATTGTATCAGGTAGAACACATATGATTCAACATAGACATGTTTTCAACATAGTTTTCTTAGCTTACTATCATCCCAACCCTTTCTGATGTTAGGTTTTCAAAATCAATCAAATCTTTAACCATTCTAAATTAAGCAAGAAAAGTAAACTAAAAATGTAAAGAAAAATAGTAAATCAATCAAACATGCATCTCAAGAAAAAATTGTTTTTCTATTGGTTCCCCTTGGGTTATAGCATTGATAAGGTCTATTTAGTTAATGAATTTGACCTTGGATATCCAATATTGGTTTGGTCCAACTTGATTACATAAGCTTATTTTAGGGACCCATGCTTGGACTTGGTTTCTAGCATTTCGATTTAGAATTGATAAGTATGATTTAAATCGGGTCTTAGATTTGTATCCGAGTCCTGATCAATTGTATATGTTGTTTCCCAAGTATCATATCAAGACACTTGGAAACCGAGGTGAACCGTTCCAATGATTCTCTAAGTTCTTTGATTTGAACTTTCAAATTGAAATTTTCTTTCTCAAGTTGTTGGACTTGAGTTGAAGTTCCACTTTGAAATGATTCAGTCAAAGAACTTGAGCTAGTCTTCTCATTAAGGACTGCTAGTTCCTTTTGGAGTGACTTGACTTGGATATTCGACTTAGCTAAATCCCGAGTTATATCATAAATAATTGAATATAGTTTTTTTTAACTAAAGGAGAGTCTACCTTTTTGGAACCTTCAGAAACATATACGGATACAAATCCGTGGCTTCTCTTGGACTCAGCTTCGGATTCAGATCTGGATTTGAGCTCAGACTCGATGTCAATCATTTGTTCTTGTACCGGTAGGGCAAGGAAACTCGTTGGAACATCTTCTTCGTCCAATTCTTCTAAGGATGATTCGTCCCAAGTAGCCTTTAGCGCCTTCTTTCTTCGTTGTTTTTTGGATTCTTTCATATTCGGACATTCCTCCTTGGAGTGCCCCCTTTTGTTGCATTAGTAGCAAGTCACTTTGGCCTTGGGTTTTGTGGTTTGATTCGAACTTGACTATTTTTCTTGGATCACCTTCTTGATCTTGCGCTTATTGAGTCCCTTCTTCTTCTTGTACAATTTTCGAACTAGATTAACTAATTTAGCGGTAATCTCGTTGTCATCTTCAGAATCTGATTCACCTTTTAACTCTGGTTCGGTTAGGTACTTGTGCATCGCTCCTTCGTCTTGAATTTTCCTACAATCAAGGCAATACCTTTCTCTGCCTGACGTGCATTAGTTTGTTCATGCAATTCAAACTCAGAAAATAACTCGTCAAGTTTTACCTTAGAAAGGTCCCTTGAAACTTTGTAGGCATCCACCATTGATGCCCACAACATGTTTCTTGGAAACACTTTTAGAGCATACTTGACTATATCATGGTTTTCAATGTGTTACTTGATTGCGTAGAGTCCGTTGAGGAGGTCTTGGATCTGTGTATGAAGTTGACTGGATGATTCTCCTTCTTGCATTTTTATATTATATAGTTTATTCAAAATCAAATCATGCTTACATACCTTGGTATCGGAAGTTCCTTCGTGTAGCTCGATCATCTTGTCCCAAAGATCTTTGGCACTTTTGAATGGTCTGACCCAGTTCAACTCCTCTTTGGTTAGGCTGCACAAGAGAGTTTGAGTAGCCTTTTCATCCACCTCGATTTTCTTTATCATGTGCGGGTCTTAGTTTTAGAATCCCATCGGTACTCCATTTACGTCGAGAGGTAGCACGAACCCAGTCTAGATAATAATCCACATTTCTAATAGGGTTTTCAGGTGGAACTTAATTCAGTCATTCCAGTAGCCGAAATCTTCGCCGAAGAAGAGAGGCAGTTGGGCAGTACTATACTCTTCTTGATGTGCCATTTGAAAAACTCTTGCACAAAAAAAAACCCCGAAATGTTCCAAGACTTAGTCTTGGATTTAGTAGTGCGGGAAGAGTGGGAAAAAAAGGCTCAAGTCACTAATTTCGAGCAATTACGAAAAGTCGAAAGAATTGTTCGTAGAGGTGATTGCACCAATTCGGACTAAGAATAAAAAATCGAAAAATGAATTTTTTTGGCTTGAATGGTGGTTGCACCAATTCAGAGTGATCCCGCTCTGATACCAATTGTAGGATCGAAGAAGCTCTAGAGGGGGAGGGGGTGAATAGCGCATGTCTCTTTTTCATGTTTTTTAGAAACTCAAGAATATGCAGCAGAAATAAAATGAGCAAACACAAGGCTAACAAATTTCTTTTTCCTTGGTTCACAGCACAACGACTACTAGTCCAATGCCCGCGATCATTGATCACTTTCTTTGGGCAATCCACTAAAAGCACGATGATTACAAAAGAATTTGAATACAAAGTAAATACAAATACTAATGTTACCGACAACTTAAATGAGTAGCGGCTTTGGTGTTGATTGTCGGAGCAACATTTCAGTGTTGTAGAGAGCTTTTTGGAGCAACATGCGAGTATGAAAGTCGTAGGGAATGGTGTTTTGAAGCTGATAATCGAAGCCTCTTTTATTGACCTTTCCAAGTGCTTGGATCCCTTCTAGGCGCCTTAATCGAGGTCTATCTGATCCGCTTACATCGCAGCTTATCCATATCCAGGAGCCTCAATTGCTGACATCACGTTAACTGGACAAAGCCCTGATTGAGTTGCCCTTATCCCTTCCTGGGTGCTTGGATCCCTTCCAAGCGCATGGAAGCAGACATGTACCGACCAATTTGACTATGCCAACTCAGCTACTCGTGTGGCCGAGTTCGGGGTATTCAGGGCACTTAGATCTTATCTGGTTGCTCAGACCTCCGGGTGCCTGGATCCAATATGGGCATCTGGAATCCCCAATTCTGGCCAACTTTGAATTCCTACATCACAGAGTTAGTACAATAAATATATAGTATTAAAGTGCAAAGTAGTCAGTCTAATTTGGACTGTTAGGTCTTGACTTTTAGATTTATAGTGAAATCCTAGGTTAGACTGATGCCTACTGTTCTCTCTCGAGGAATGCATCCTCATCCACTCCTCTCAGGAGAGATTACCCGTTGCCAAACATTCGATCCTCCAGACCTGTTTGGACTTTTGCTCAGCATCCAATTTTGACCTTCATATTTCCCTCTAGAGGTCTGGTCCTCGACCCATTTAGACTTTTTCCTAGTGTCCTCAACTCCCCAGGGCTTCCCCCCTAGTGTCCTCGACCCTAGGACTTCTATCTGACATCCTCGATATGCTAAGACTTCTTCCTAGTCTACTCGACCAGGACTTCTTTGCCCAGTCCACTTGACAAGAACTTCTTTGTCTAGCCGCAACTAAGGCTTCCTTGCCTAGCTGCAACTAGGACTTTTACCTTGCCTAAGACCACTTAGGACTTCTTGTTTGAGCTACCTGCACACTTAGTTAAGCTTATTAGATAATAACAAACCTTAACTTTGAACCTTTACCACTTAAGACTTCTTGTTTGAGCTACCTGCACACATGTTCGATTAGTTGGTGCTTCCTGCACCAACACAGAATAAGGACTAGCTGACTGACATGGCACGAGGATAAGATTTGACTTGCTGACATGTCACAAGGCGCGGTCAAAGCTAAAGGCTGTGAAGCTGACTTGGTAGAAGATCGACATCGAGGAGCTAATGTGGTGGGAAGATACTGGTCGAGGGCTAGATAGATAGATGATGTGTGTATTTCTTACGTGGTTTTTAGCATTGTATAACATACATTCTATGTCATCTCATTAGCATATTTTGCATTCTTGCATTTTTATTTTGGTTATTTTACTCTTTTAGTTTGCAGACTGCACTTTTGTTTCTTTTTGTTGATACAATGCAAAATGGATCAGAATTGGAGCATAAAAGCCTTAGAATGAGGATGGGAAGCAAGGAACATGCTCTAGCCGTGTCTCAAGACATGGGCGTGTTCCTCCAACCAAAGTTAATCGAAGAAAATGGTAAAAAAGGTGTCTCCAGAATTTGACATAGTCATGCCTCCCATGCACAACTGTGCTTTTCACCATAGTAAGTTTCCAAGATTCGCTAGACATAGTCATGCCTCCCGGGCACAACCGTGCTTTTCTCCATAGCAAGCTAACGATAGATTCGCACGGCTATGCCTCCCAGACATGATCATGCTTTTCACCATATATAGTTGAGAAAATTTTGAGACTTGACCGTGCCTCCGAAGCACGACCATGCTTTTTCACCTTAGAGCCAAGTAGATTTCAAGACACGACTGTGCCTCCCAGGAATGGTCGTGCTTTTTCTCTATAGCGCCAAGTTGTAGGATCCAACATGGGTCATGCTTTTCTCCACGGAAAATCAGCGGTGAACGAGCCGAATTTCACATGGCCATGCCTCTCATGCACGATTGTGTTTTTTACCACAGAAAGTTGAAAAAAGACGAGCCATATTTCACACGATCATGCCTCACAAGCACAACGTGCTTTTCTCCCCAGTGCCAAATTGCAGGATCAGACACAGTCATGCCTCTCAAGCATGACCGTGCTTTTCTTCCCCGAGTGAGGCATAGACATGGCCGTGCCGCGATAATTTTACCCTCGATGGTTGAGCAATTTTCAACCATTTTTGATGGTTGGAAGGGCTAAAAAAGCCCAAAAATCCTCCTAACTCAAGGAGGAGGGTTTCCCCTTTCCAGGGAACCCTAGAGCAGCCACTCCATTGGCCGTCGAGATGATCCGTTCACCATCGGAGCTTGGAGACTCTTCCGAAGACACCGACAACACTTGGATAAGCTCTCTTTATTTCCAGTTTTAGGTTGTAGAATGCTATTTTTCATGTCCCTCGGTTGTAACTCCATCTCTATAGAGTAGTTCTCCAGATTCTAGTATTAGGAATTAGCCCGATGTGATTGTTGACATTTAGATTAAGTATTTGTTTACCTTTCTCTATTGCATGACATGTGTATTCCATTTTCTAACTTTATTGTGCTTACACGTTTGTGACACTAATATGCACATTTGCATCTCATGAGATGAGGGAAAGATCCGAAAGGTGAACCCAAATCTCCGATCCATAAATGTCAATGGACATGGAGAGTCGGTCACAAAGTAGAGGAGATAATCTAGGCGACCAAGGAGATCTAGTGATAAGAGTTTTCCAGAAAATGATCAAACTTGCAATATTGACTTGAAAGTAGGCCATCTTGCCACGAGGGGATGACAATCTTCTCGAGAAGGGTCACCATTGACTATTAAAGATCTTAATGGGTTTGCCCCGATTAGGTGTCAGAAAGTAGAGGAAATAAACTAGGTAAATCATGGGGCTTCGTGACGGGAGCCCCCTTTTGGAAAGCGGTCGTACTAGCGAGGTTTCTTTGAAAAGAGGCATCGAGTTTGGTAGGCACACTGATATAATTTTAAAAATCTATATCGGTAATTCAGGATAAGTTCACCTACATGTGAATAAACATAGAGATAAGAAAGTAAACAATACTTAGGATATCAACAAACATCGTAGCGAAATCAAAGTCTTAGAATCATTTTTCCCAATCCAGATTTCTCCCTCAACCATTTGGTTGTTCTCGACCTCTTGATTGCTCTAGACCCTATCTCATCTCTCTCTCCCTCTCAATTCACACAATCAACGATTCTATAGATAACTAGCTTCACAAACTCAAACAGTACTTAATCAACAGTTCTTGTGGGATCGATATTTTATTACATGATGACAATTGTGCACTTGCGGATTGAACACATCAAGTTTTTGCGCCATTACTCGAGACTGTTTCGATTAATATTGATCAATTAATGATTTAGTTAATCTAGACTTCTTTCTTTCTTGCTTACAATTCTGCATTTTCTTACTTTTTTTGAAATTATGCATTTCCTTTCTTCTAATAACTCTATTTTACAGGTGATAGTGATTGTTTTCATTTTATGCAAAGATCTAACCCATCAAGAAATCTTTTTCCTGTCGATTCTGAAATAGATAGGACATACCATCGAAGAAGGAACTTGCAAAAGCAAGTAGAAGTAGTGCAAACACAAGTGACAACCATGGCAAACAAGCCTATGAGAGATTTTGTCGCACCCTTAGCCGGAGGAAAGAGATCTCCCATCATACAACCTCAAATTGATGCTGATAATTTCAAGCTTGACCCAACTTTTATTTCCAATATACAAGAAGATCAATTCATAGGATCACTATAAGAAAACCCATATCTACATCTTGAGGTATTTCAAGAATATTGCAATATGATGAAATATGAAGGAGTCTTGGCGAATGCTTTCCGATTTTTGGCATTTCCTTTCAGTCTTAGAGATGCAGAAAAAGCTTGGTTACATTCTCTTCCGCTGGAAAGCATCATGACATCGAACGAGTTAGAGCAACACTTTCTGAACAAGTATTTTCCACCGAGCAAAATGACTTATCTGAGAAATCAAATCACAAGCTTTGCACATGCAGATGAAGAATCATTATACAAAGCATGGGAAAGATTTAAGGATTTATTGCAACAGTGTCTTCACCATGGTTTGGAAAAATGGATGACTATCCATATATTCTACACCGGGATATCTTTCTCAAATAAGACTTAGTTGAATTTAGATGCAGGAGGTTCTTTGATGAATAAAAGTTTGAACAAAGTATATGCTTTTATTGATCTTGTGGAACTGAACTTACATGAATGGTCGAGTGAAAATAGTTTGATATTTTCTTAAGGAACCCTAGAATTGCGAGCAATGGATGTCGACTTGGACACCGAACAAAAGAACGCCTTTAGAACAAAATCAACACTGACATATCATGTTACACTTGGAATCAAAGGATGTTACGACCATTCTGGGGTTTGGAGAACCTATTAGAGAGTGTCATCAAGTCACAAAATGAAAGGTTCAAGCAGTTAGATGATAAGATAAAGAAATTGGCCTTACAATGCATTGAATCTTTGACACAAGTTCCAGGTAAGTCCCCTCTCCCAACCAAAATAAATTTTAGTTAGCATTGTAATGCTATTCAGTTGAGGAGTGACAAAAATCTTGAAGAAGTGCAAGAGAAAGATGAGAACACTAACAAAGGAGTGTGCATTGGGAAACCGGGTCTCTCAGAGAAACTAAACACCACTACTTCGGCAAGGGGTATGAACTGCCTATACCATTCCCTCAATGGTTGGTCAAATCAAAGTTAGATGTGCAATTTAGAAAGTATCTAAGGGTGATCAAGAAACTATACATCAATATGCCTTTTACTGAAGCGTTACAATAAATGCCCACCTATGCAAAGTTTTTAAAAGATATACTATCTCACAAAAGAAAGGTGGAAGAGTCCAAAATAGTGACCATATGTGAAGAGTGCAGTGCATTGATTCTAAACATGTTATTGTAGGATCGAAAGACAGTGCTAGAGGGGCGCGGGGGGGGGGGGGGGGGAGAATCTCCCTCCTGGCTTTTTCCCGTTTTCATAAAACAAGAG